>CM031239.1:191804885-191972881 GCA_018340775.1 Taxus wallichiana var. yunnanensis
TGATCTTGCATTGCATTTTAATGGTCTGTGTTTATTGGCAAGACAGGTGTTCTTCATTCCTCGGTGCATCACCTTTGTAGTTTAGGTTTTATTTTATGCATTTTCTTACCCTGTCTCCTTGGCAAGTTAGATTAGGTTTTTAGTAAACCCTCTGCATTTTCTATGTGTGCATCTGAATAGAGGAATAGGAACCGGCCTTCATCCGGAGAGCTTTTCCGATTTCGCAAGGTCCCACACTTGGGAAAAGCTCCATGTTATGCAATCGTACTGAGAGTCTCAACCCATCGAGTTGTAGACATTCAGGGGTGCTTGTGATTTGCCATCAATAGTATAATCACTTAAAAGATAACTAATCCCCTCAAGAGAAAATATGTAGAAAAAGGGATCAAGAGGGCATCTTTGCTCGATATATTTAGAGAGACATGTTATCCCTTGATTTTTCATCTAAGGAAAATACACCCAATTTTAGAGATGAGTTTTTAATTAATATCCTTTCCCTAATTTCACTTGCACATTAAAGATATCAGATGAAGGAAATCTTGCCATCATTCAAAGTGTTCAAGACCCTCTTGTATGGGTGATCAAATGCTTTGTGTTTATTTTATCTTAGTGATTAGTCAAGGAAACTATGTGATAATTGTAATTGGATATATTTTCTCGTGTTAATGTAATTTTCATATGTCATGTAATGCTATAAATGACTCCATGGCCAAATAGACAAGGCAATGTTCTAGCCTAGTGACATGATGATGTTTTTCATTTCTATGTCATGCAATTATAATCAAAGGGAATATGGTATGTAGAATGTGTCTAGGGTCTAATATCTCATGTCTTAGTGGGTAGCTACAAGTCACCTTTGCACCAAAAAGTCCATTTAATTCAAGGATTAAATATTATTATATTGTGTAAAATATTAAATATTGCAGCATATTCATAAGTTCTGTAATAATTATTTGAAAATTTCCATGTACATGAGAATGAGAAATTGGGTCAATTCAAGTTCAGTTAAGTTGAGTAAAGTTCAAGTGTGAATTGAAATTAGTTATGTAAATAGTAGTTCAAGAGTAAGAGTACAAAAGTGATGAAATAAATTGTATGAAGGTTCTTCTCTTCCCCAATTCTTGGGACCACAATGTATTTGTTCTTTTATAGCATATGTATGCTTTCACATAAGTAAATGAATTTTTTTCAAGTGTGCAAGGAATGTAATGTTTCTATTTCTACTGTACTTCTTTCTTGGTAAGTTGTGTGTTACTTGGATTTGATTCATGTTCTCTGCATCGATGCATGTAGAGGATATTAATAAAATATTTTAATATTTGAACTTGTTTTTTGTTCACAAATATATAATATTTGTTCAATGAGACAGAGAGATGATCTACATATATTTTTCTTCAAAATCCCCATCGTATGAGGGAATTGCCCTCAAATGTAAAGGAAATTTACTTGGTCCATGGTGTTATTCCTAGATCTACGATAGCATCGTCGCCATCCACCGGATGATTCAATGAAATAAGAAAATAAATCATGATAACATAAAATATGCCAAGAAGGCCAAATTGTTAATTTGATGATGATTTATCGTCAAATAGGTGGTGACACCCTTCAAAATAGTCTAAATTAATTACAAAAACCTGGGACCAAATCCTAGGGGCCTTCAACATAGAAATGATGAAAGGCTATCTAATTAGATAGCAAGCCATCTCAAAATTCTCAAAATCAATTTTGATAAACAAATCCTTTTGATGGGAGGTGTGAGCCCACTTCATACCTTCCCAGAGAGAAATGATATTATCAATAAAGTATATACCTTCAAAGAATCATGTTTTATAGGCCAAACCTTAATGGGAAGAAAAATTTTGGATCTAGGGAAAAGCTTTGTAATGGGTAAGAGACATTGTGAAGGGTGATAGGCATTAGTAACAAGTTCAGGATCTCTAGTTTTGGGGATAAACTTAATGTTGCCCCTATTAAAGGGCTTATCTTGAGTTGTTTTGCAAGGCATCAAGGTAGACTTTATGCAAATATGGTCCAACAAAATCTATGGGGTATGATGAATTTTATAAGGAAAACCATCAACCCTTTGGTGTTTTATCATGAGCCATATGATTGACTACATCCTGAACCTCATCAATGGAAAGTGGCCAATCAAAGGTTGCATGTTGAACATTTTAACCTCACATGGTATGAATTAATACATATTTGAAGAGAAACGTCTCTCTCACCATTAAAATCTTGAGCTTGAAAGCCCTGTTTGTAGTGACTTGCAAAAGCTTGAAATATATCAGGAGACTATTAAGATAGTCTCCACCTTCCTCAAGCACCTTGTTTTGAGAAAAGGAGTGCCTAGCTTTGAATGCTACAAAAATTCCTTGGAGTGAATCTCGAAGCCAATGTATTCTAGATTGAATTTAAGCTCTCGTGAGCTTGATGAAATTCCATCATATTAATCTTGTGGTATAGTCTCGATAGTTTCCAATTGTAGGAATTAATTCAAGGGTCAAAGCTCCACCTTCTAAGAAAACATGTTGAGCTCTATTAAGAAGACCAAATAATTTCCAAAAAAATGAGGAAGAAACATCATTCTCCTACCACCCAATCTAGCCCCTATCAAAGAAAAAGAATGCATGGCTCATTTCATCCCCCTCAAATATGTATAAGGTCATTCTCATGTTTCAAATGAGAAAGATTTAAATGTGACTGACTTATGAAAACTTTGATAGGAGGTGCAATCCACTCAATGCCAATATTGATGGGATGATTGTTAAAGATAAGAACATTAAAAATTACAATATTAGAAATTAGAGATTAGAGACAACACTAATCAACATATCAAAACAATGTGTGAAATAAAGAGTATCCCGCTCAACCAGATTGAACAATCTTCATTAATGAGTCAATAATACAAAGATGATAATTTAAAGTGTTAAAACTATCTATTTCACTATAAAACAAACAGTTAGTATAACTCAAAACTAGGACACATTCCAAAAAAAATCAGTATATGCTTATCTTCTTTGCAGATATTCGTGGGAGTTGAATATCTAGCATGCAAACTGCACCATACCAGCATTGAAAAATATCTTGATTAACCTTTGCACAGTTCAACAAATCTGCACCATATCAACAATACAGGTCTCATCCATAGTTTTAGGAATGCATTCACACTGTTTATATGGAATGGTTTGTATACTAGACATCCTACTTCATCATATGCATACGAGACATCCTACTTCATCATACAAAAAATATTCATGTCAAAAAAAGACATGTTTGACATAACAGAAAACAAATGGATTTACAATTTGTATTCACTTAAAATTTTCTCTCCCACTAGTCCTTAAATGTAGAACAAGATTCCTAAGTCTAACAATAATTTTTGATCTCAAGTGTATGTCAATTAAGTAAACATCATCCTTACATATTCAAAGAATTCAAATTTGTATAAGTATTCTCTCAAATGAAAGATTGCAAAGAGTGACTTCCCCCGACAATGTGGTGGTAAAAATAGAAATTGAAACAAATTAGAAATTCATTTGAGTTACTTCAAGTTTTCGGTCTTGAATTAGATAAGGCATTACATACTTTCATAGCATCCATGTTCTCCTTAACATTGTGTACCCTCATAATGTAGGCCCCTCCCAAAACCCCACTATCAAAGAAACAATTATCCTAGGGTCTCGTTCATCGGCTTTTACACGACTACAAATATTTCCCAAAATATTTTATGAGAGGGTCCAATCAAGACAGCCCATGGGAAGTAGCTATGCTTTGATGGCTATAAGTCCCTACCGAATAGTGATAAACCCCAAGAAGTTCCAAGTTCGGTCAACAATTTTGGAAAAACCAAGACGATGATCTATTATGATTCTCCACACAGAATACCAAATGACTCTCGCATTCTTTATCTGTAAGCATAAATCATTAGTGAATTCTTCACAAACATCTCCTTAAGTTGTATTATTATCATTCTACATTGTTGATGGGTCACCTCACATGTGCATTAAGATGTAAGGTACTCAAATATATGCAACTATAGAAAACATATTTGGATCTAAACAACCTCCAAATACATCATTCACAACATGAACTCCATTATTTATAGCATCATATGTAACTTTCACATAAAAATTATCCACAGATAGGATTTTATCTTGAGCTTCAGAATCTGTAACTTCTTCAAAAACTGGAAAAATATGAGACAACTCCTCCTCCATTGAGATCTTATTTACCCCAGTCTTGTTGATTATGCTCCAATATCAATCGTATCTACACCTTCGTAAATCATAAACCTAACCCATGTCACTAAATCCTCTGAAACATAATTTCCTCCATCACTAAAGCTATCCTGGGTGTCAAACCTAACACACCCATTACATGAGTTCTTTTGGACCAATCCAACAAATTATTCCCAATGGGAAAAACTCTTTTCATTCCCTCTCTTCCAATAAGATGTTCACCTCCAAGATTTTCCCATGCCTCAAATATGCTAGCTCCTCTTCCTGAAAAAGTGTGCCAACATGCAATAGTATCATCTTTGGCTTCCAATCCAAGAAGGTTAACAAGAGGAGCAAGAACAAAATGTCTCTCCGAAAAATTTTAATGGAGTATTAGATGCAACTTGAATCCTTCCATAGAATATAATGTCTAAATCAATAGGCTGAGGCCCATATCTGATTCCCTTAGTCTCGACCCAAATCCTTCTCAATTTCCTTCAAAGCACTCAAAAAAGCATCGGGACCAAGTTTTGTGATTTCCCTTACTACATAATTGAGGAAGAAAGGTTGATTGGTCACATATGTAGGTGTTGTCTCATAAAACCGAGCATGGGCACTAACTTTAATTCTAACTTTTTCATCATCTCCACAGCTCTATTAAAATTTTCAACTTTGTTTCCAACATTAATACCCAAAGAAATCACTACTTCCTCCTCCGGGAATGAAATTCAATGAAAGAATCAAAGGATGATGTCTTTGTAGAGTAATATAAGAGTTACCCAATTGCTACAAAATGAACATGTAGAAATAAATGTATCAATGGAAATCCTACAAGTCTTTTATTTTCTCAGTTTTCTATGTTAAGGACAATTTTCTAAGGCATTAAAATGGAAATCCTAACATTTTTTATTTTCTTGGTTTAGAATAGTTTCCAAAATCTATTTAATGTAGAGCGTGCAAGTCTTTACAATCTTCATCTCATAGCTAGAGGTTTGGTTTCATGTTTGGAACAAAATGTTGGCACCACTCTCACAATCGATGACAGAGTGGTTCATTACACTCATGACGTCCTTCACCAGCCCATTGCTCTCAAAGTGGTGGAAGTTTCCTCACCTTCTTCTTGCCATTTCTCCTCCCAAATAGGTGCCAAATGAAGATATCAAAAAGGAAAAAACCAATGATGGTTGGGATGGAGTAATTAAATATTGAATAGAGGAACTTACTAGGAAGGGAGCCCAAATGACTGAATCCTCCAAATACCTGTGTGAATTTCTTGTATAATCCATGTGTAATGATTTCTTGTAATGATTTGTAAGGATGCACACCGATTATACCCTTCATATAAAACATACCGATCAAATCGTAAAACAGTTATGTATGAGCCACAAACCACATATATTCATATTTAAACATGTCTAGTAATCACTTTACATCTATTAGAGTTATTACCGACTAGAATGATAGTGCATATCGTAACAATGTATTAGAACCTGGACTTAAGTCCCTTACAATACAAAGGAGAACATATACCCATCCCTTGATATGCCATTACTCGTACATGATCACCTACACCCAACCCATAAATCTCTCCATGTATTTCTGCAGAGCTTCACCTTTTCTCCAATCTATCTCTCTTTCCTTTACCGGGAGCTTGTATTTATAGCCTTTTCCAACACCTTCATGCCTTTGCAAGGGAGTTGCAGATCCGTTGCCAAGTGTTCAAGGTGTTTATCTATGGGAGCATTCTTCTTCAAGCTCAAGCTCACCACTCCTTGCAATGATGGCCTTCGGAATCTTCTATCGCAAGGTATATTCCTTCCTAAGCCAAACTATTTCAGATCGACACCTTATCCATTCCGCATGTGCAAATGGGTCACACTTTTCTAGTGTTCTACCTAATATGCTAAATATGGCTAAGTCCCAAAACCTTTGCCTTGTCTTGTGTGTGCACCACTTGTTCTACTAAACCCTCCTAGAACCCCGTCTCTACATGATTTCTCCTTATACGCCCTTCTTTAAGTAGGCCCTACACACCCACGCACGTTTTTGTACTTAGCGGATATTTTAGAGCCCAACACCAATCCAAGAAGGTCGAAAAGAGTAAAGCAAAAACAAAAGGTCTCTCCCAAACATTTTGATGGGGTATTCTAAGAGTGTCAGATGCAACTTTGAGCCTTCCATAGAATATAATATCTAAATCAATAGGCCAAGGCCCATATTTGATGCCCTTATTCTGACCCAAATCTTTCTCAATTTCCTTTAGAGAACTCATTAAAGCATGGGGACCAAGTTTTGTGATTTCCCTTACTAAAAAATTGAGGAAGAAAGGTTGATTGGTCACATATGCAGGTGTTGTCTCATAGAACTGAGCATGGGCCCTAACTTCAATTCCATATTTTTCATCATGTCCATAACTCTATTAAAATTTTCAACTCTGTTTCCAACATTACTGCCCAAAGAAATCACTACTTCCTCCTCTGGGGAATGAACTTCAATGAAAGAATCAGAGAATGATGTCTTTATAGAATAATAGAAGAGATGCCCAATTGCTGCAAAATGAACATGCGAAAAAAATGTATCAATGGAAATCCTTAAAGTCTTTTATTTTCTCAGTTTTCTTGGTTAAGGACAATTTTTTGAGGCATTAAAATGGAAAGCCTAACAATTTTTTATTTGATTGGTTAGAATAATTTCCAAAATCTATTTAATACAGAGCCTACAAGTATTTTCGGTCTTCGTCTCATAGTCATAGGTTTGGTGCTATGTTTGGAAAATAAGGTGACACGCTGCCACAATCGATGACAAAGTGGTTCAAGACACTCAGGACGTCCTACAACATCCCATAGCTCTCGAGTGGTAAAAGTTTCCTCACCTTGTTCTTGCCATTTCTCCTCCCAAATAGGTGCCAGATGAAGATATCAAAAAGGAAAAAACCAATGATGGTTGGGATCGAGTAATTAAAAATTGAATAGAGGAACTTACTAGGAAGGGATCCCAAATGACCGATTCCTCCAAATCCCTGTGTGAATTTCTTGTATAATCCATGTGTGAATCTATTGTACAATAAATTGGCAGAGGTGCCATTCCTCATATCGATATGGTTTTCACCAAACCCACTTGAAATTTTCCTTGGGATCGAGTATATGGAGATTATACTGATTGAAAGTGCGGTTGCAGAATAATGTTAATGCATAGAACATAATAGTGGGAAGGAGCAGATATGTGGTAAGTAGATCTAATGGTGAGAGTGTGTTTGGAAGAGTTGTAATGATTGTAGGCTTTGGTTCTTAATTTTTAGGTAATTATGATATTTTAGGGGAAGGAAATTCTAATTTAAATGTATATTTACTTTCATTTATAATTTTAGAGTATATATGTGGTTATATTCTATTGTGTATTTTTACCCCTATTTAACATGTAAATATAATGTTTAATAACTTAGAAATTATTTAATTTATAAATATATTGTTTATGGTGATAGTCAATTTCATAATAATAATTTTTCTAGTTATTTAAAAATTTAATTATAAAAATAATATTAGTATACAACAAAATACCATCGTAAAATTGCTAACATTTTATTTTTCCTTTGATTTCAAAGAAGCTTCAAAAACAACATGAGAAGATCTAAATGGCCATTCACATTCATGTAAAATACATCAAAAGTACAATTAAAGAGGTCAGTTTGTCCATGTGACATGAAAAAACAAAAGGTTGGTACTTAGACCATGAGTTGATCCTTTGTTCCTTCTCTTGTGCCCATAAAAAGTATGAAACCACCCAATGTAGCTCGGTTCATTAATTAGACATCGACAACAATAATGTTAAACACATTCGTAACCTCTACAACTATTAGACAAATCACAATCATAATCGCATTTTAAGCATGTTAATGGTCATCACAAATGGAAAGCCCAACTATTGAACAAAAATATTGTTAAGGGTTTTCTTCAATTTTTTCGAGGCCTTCTTGTAACTCAACTATCTCCTAAACACAAAACTCCATGCATGATGTGAGTAAAATTACAATCATTGTCTTTGAAAAAATTGTCCATATGTAAGGGTGTGTCTTGATAGTGAGCAAATTGAATCATTCTAGTGAAAACTACAAGTTTTTTGATGCATCATTAAATCATCGAGTGGATGGTCCCTACGGTGACAAAAATGTTTGTTGTCTCCTTTCATACACCAACATTTTTAATTGTGGGAATTTAACATATGGGGATAGTGAGGATGGTGTTGAGGCAAGGATGAAATATGATGAGATGGATGATAAGGTATGTTAGAAAATGGTACATGATAGGGTTGTGAAAGGCAACATGATTATGTATTCATAGTGCAACCATAAACAAGCAAGTAATGAATACAAAGAAAAGTGCATAACATACCAGAAAAATGTGTACGTTGAATATGCATCAATCATAAACCATCATATTCAATCTCAACATCATCATTGATGATATAATCACACCATTAATATCCATGTGTTTATGTAGTTCATTTATAGATCAAAACATCAATATGTGAGAAAATATTGTGTAACGTTATAGGCTTTTTCTTTTGCAAAAGATCATTAGTAAAAAAATCTTAGTGTAGTACTAAAAATATGGTTATGGGAACTTGGCAATATCACTTTCACATTTATTCTAACAGTATTCCATCTAGCTATTATTTTACTAGCTTAAAGTCTTTTTCTCAATCATATGGGCTAGAGGAGTGTTTCATATTATCTTCCTAGGATTGAGGAGCATTGCATATTGTCTATAACCCTAATTCCATTAGGTCGTGGCTATTCTTCAGCTTAGCACTTCAAGAATCATTGCACACTTTACAAAAACACATCTATAGACTATCATGTGTATCAAAACTAATTTAAACTTTAACCTTAACAGGTTTGCGCAGCCTAGGAAAGGATCAATTGATGAACTTGTCCACATCTATGAACTTGTTCCATGTACTTGCAATGATCATCTCATGTAACACCCTTGACAACTGATATATTCCTCTTTTGCATTCAAATGTTGACATGTGATTTTATGGATAAAGATGTGTTCTTTTGACTGTTGAAGATCATGCTTGATAAGGATAAATCTTTTTTTGTTCTTAAAAATCATTAGACTAAAATTATATGGTTATCAAGAATTCATTTTCACTTTGGAAAGATGAGCTGCAATCTGGCTTTAAGAGTTGTAGACTTATTTCTTTCTTGACTCATCCTTGGATCAATTTCAGTGATCCAAGGAATGTTTCAAATCTTCTTCATAGACTGAATGGTAAATTGACATTCAGTAGTTTAAGGGACATAGAAGACTGAACTTTGTATGATACAAATTTTGTGGTCTTATGTGAATATGTTTTCATTCAGTTGTATGTTGTGCTCGGGTCTTTGGTGATTGATCTTGGCAAGACATAAAGGACGTAAGAAAAATTCAATTCTCTGAGGAGGAGTTCAGAGTCCTAAAACCTAAGGATTATCCTAACGGTAGCCTAAGCTAGGTAAGAACACCTATGTTCTAGCTATGTTTACTTATTTGAATTCTATTCTAACCTAAGCCTCTTATTCTATTTGTTGGGTTGGTGTCCTAACCTAAGCATTGTGCTAAATGAATAAGGGAAGGGGTTACTAAAGTAATACTAGGCTATTTTAACTAATACCTAATACTAAAGGGTTATGAATTGAACCTAACCTAAGGTGGGAATTCTATTGGAAAATGTTTTAAGACCTATGTTGGTAATTGCTAAACTAACCTAAGTTCTATTTGAATCCATCCTAAACTATTAAAGGGAACCTAAGGGGTCACATGTCACAAGGGTGATGGTTCCAATGGCATTTAAATGAGTTGATAGGGTTTAAATGATGGAAGTACTGCCATATTTGGTAGGGGCTAGTAGACTTGGTGGAGGCATACATGGAAGCTCCACTAAAAGATGGAATTGTATTTTTTGTGGAATTGGCATTCACCTAGATTTAGGAGGCGGTGGCAAGGAAAGATAAGCGGGAATTTTTGAATGAATGGCATTTATGGCATTAATGAGCCTCGGTATTTGTGTGCAAACCATCTTGGAAACTTAGAAGGTGGGTTTGTAGGAGGTTATTTGGTTTTGCATGCATGGCAGATTTTTCTCTACATGGAGCTAACTGGTTCTTCAAACCAGTAGTTTGACCTTCACTTCAAAGCTATTTTTGGTTTCTTCGGCCTATTTTTGATCGAAGGAAAGTATATGAGGCGTAGGAGGAAAAGAATTTTGATTGTTGATCTTTCATGGAGGAGAAAAAGAGTTGGAAGCTCGAGTTGGAAGTCTCCTTCGATTTGGTGGAAGCACTATCAGGCATGATAGGCTCTAACTATTAAAATTCTTTGCTTTCTTCTAAATGATTCATTAGAACAACTATGCTCTCATGAGATTCATATTTTCATGTCTTTCTGGTTATTTTTCTTGTTGGGTTTACGAATCCTTGTGGTGTTTGATATGAAACCATGGCTAAAATAGTGTTGTTTTGAAAATTATCTCTCTGTGCAAGTGATAATGGTTTTGAAACTTGTCTCTATAACTCTATTTTTGCACTCTAGATCTTGTTATCAAAGTTGTGCTTTGAACTGATCTTCGTGGAAATATAAGGATCTAAACTTAGGGGAAACTTGAGTTCTATTTGATTTGCTTCTAGGTTGCATTTTGGATGTAGACTTGTGTTGGAACTTTGTGTTTTGATTAAACTTGTGTTGGAGCTTTGTTTTGATCGGAACCAGTGTTTGGAAAACTTATGCATTTCTAAACTATTGCTTGGAGTTCGTATTTGCACTGTATTCACATTATTTTACTTGTGAAGTTCTAAATGTTTATGTGTGAAGCTCGGGTTCATCAGTACACTTAATTAACACTTGAGTGTTATGATCTTGTATTTGGGTTGATGTATTTGATTCTGTTATAGTATTTTATTCTTGGGTTTCTCTTGTAATAAAAGTATTAAGCTTATATTTCTTTTATTAAGTGACTACTCACCAGGAACTGGGTGAAATCTTTTTTGAGTCGTTTAAAATCTCTTCAAGATTTGGAACTAGAAATGTCTTGCTTAAAGGAATGTGGAATTTTTTTTTAATGACTATAATGACTCCTTTGAGATGGTATTGGTGTAAGAAAAAAAGGGGTGTTCTTTCCCTCTGTTTTGAGGAATCCCACGTTCTAGGTTGACTGTTTTGTTGAAGCTAAGTCACCTCTGTCGTGATTTTGTGGATGTGAGAGTTTTGTTTTGAATTTTGTTCCTGTTTCTTTGGAGTTAAGATTGAGACATCTTCTGACTTAAATGTTTTTGGTTCTTACTCTCTCTTCTGATTATTTAAACAATTTTGGGTCTCGGTGGATGGTTGAGTTATTACCATGGACACTGGATCTATACGGGAAAGATACTTTCTCCATTCTGCTATTTGGTTTGTGCTTAGTTCTTTGAATCACGAACTACTTACTCTTTGTATTAAGTGGTGAAGGCTTTATTATTCTTCAGTCTTGGGTTCATGGGTAATTTTGAACTTTATAGGTTACTGTTTAGGGAGGTTATTCTTGACTGATATAGTGGATAAGACCTTGGTTTCTTTTTTAACAAGAATATATATAAGTATTCTCTTGGGGTCAGAATGTTGTTTTGGGTCTACAATATGCTTTCAACCTGATTTGATTTGAAACTAGAACTTCTTTTGTTCAGTTGTATGAAACGATTTATTAAATGGACCTTTCCTTATTAGAGTTACCTTTTCTCTGTCTTTGGATAGGCTCATTGTTTGAACTTCTTTGTACTCGATTCTCTTTCGAGATGGTGATTTCTTGTGACCTGTTGGTCTACTTTGTTTGAATTATTGTTGCAATAATGTAGAAAGTTAGTAGCCAAGAGGGTTTTGTTGATAAGTGAATGCATACTTATGGGTTCGACTGTTGTTGACTAGCCTTGCCTAGTTTAAATGGATAGGAGTAGGTTTGTCTCTTGTACTCTTTATCTTTTGGGATGAACTTGAGTAGAGATTAACTCCTCTTTGGGGCTACTTTGTTTGTGAACATTGGTTTTAGATCTTTGATTGATAACTTCTAACATGTAGAATTGGAATTAGAATTACAAGTTAGACATTCTAGTTTTCTATACCTTCTTGTATGGTTATGAAATTCTGTTTGGATGTATATCTTAATGTTGAATTTACAATATTGTTATCCCTAGGAAAGGAACAGGTAATTCATGATATGAACTTGGTCTATTTTTTAGATGTTATAGGTTTGGGCATGGTATGTAATGGTTCTTCTTATTCTTGCTTAGGATATAGATGAATAATCCTAGAATGAACCATGTTGTTTACACTTCTTTTGTCTCATAGAAAAGATAAATGTGGTATTCTATTAGGATAGAATTATGAAATAATGGGATGGCAGGATCTATTGTTTTTTTACAAGCCATTGATAGGATCAATATAACTATAAGTTCTTAGGCAGATATTGTTTATTATATTCTGCTCTTCTCTTAAAAGTTGATCTAGATTTATTAATGCACTTCCTTTCTGCTATTTTAGTATCACTTATGCTTATTATATGATGTTTTAATTATCTCATTAAAACAATGTTGCTTTAATAAAACAATTAGTGGAATGCACTTCGTTTTAATGTTTAGTGCTTATCATGCTCAGTTCATTGAACTGACCCATGCTAGCAATTTTTGTAGATGAACGATGTAAGTGATAGAAGAAGGAAAAAACTTATATGATGCATTGGCTGATATATGTCTAATTCTTAGTAATGAATTTTGATTCATTTGTTTGTTTTATTGTAAAAGAAAAGTTGTATATTTTATAGAATGAAGGCTGTTGTTATGCAGTATGCCTAAAGTGCATAGTCTTGTAAATTTATAAATTGTAATGATGAATTGTGAGTTGTGATTTATTTGCATTGGTTGTGTAATTTATCTCGTACTTTTATAAAGAAGATGAAAGTTCTATCTTGTTTATATTCTTCATATTATATTATGCTTATCTTGTTATCTTTGATAAGATGGATAAGATGGATAAAGGGAATTGGTTCAATTTCCCTTATAATGATGCAACTTGTTGAGTTGTATAATATGATGTGTTTTACCTAAACAATTTAACATAGTAATGTGATGTGTAATGAACATGTAGTAAGAAATATGGGTATTGTGAATGATACCCTAACACTTAATTATGAACAGAAAGACTCTTTCTTTCTCTTAACTAAATGTAAACCAAAAAGGTTTGGAGATATGATTATTAATCATTAGACTTCTTTTTGTATGAAGTATACTTTAGTTGGACTTATGTGGTTGTTTAACTTTCCTGAATGTTAAAGTACATTTTAATGAAACTTATGATATCATTGTCTTGTTTTGCTAAGCTGTTGGTTAAACGAAAAAACAAACATTAAAAAGAAATCATAAGTTAAGGAAGTTCTTCATGGACTAAATGAAACAAATTTAGGAAAGAAATTATGGAGTGTTGGATTAGGGTTTAGTAGGGTTGCCGTAATCAAGACTTAATCCAAATTAACAATGTATTAATGATCTCCTTGGGGTATGTACATCTCGATGAGGTAGTTTTTGTAGGATGTTGGCACACGCCAACTGTAGGGCTATACTTTCGAGAAGACTTGGGTCTTCTCAAGAATACAATGTTGTAGTTGACATGTGGCAACACCCTTCCGCATTGATCATCTAGATCTACACACAAACTTGGACTTGAACTTAGTTTCTCTCTAGGTCAAGTTAGTGGCATATTTAGGATAGGAAGTAGCTTCCAATGGCTCAGGGTACCTTTGCACATCCGGTTGACTTAGGTCAACCGAGTATGCCCATTTACCCTAAGTCATTGTGAGCATCTTCCTATAATAATTTATGTTTCTAACTAGGGCTAGGGTTAAACTTGGGACAAGTGGACTGATGGTAGTTAGTAAAGACCAATCATGATAATAGAGGAGTGAGGTGAAGGACGTATTCCAAAATGACGAGTATGTCGTCTAGGAATAGTGACATACATAGTATGTTGTAAAACTTTGGCCAAAGTATCATAAGCTGTTAGTTGCGTTGTCCTATGTCACCAAGTTTAAAACAACATGATATCAGATGAATATTGGTAACAAATATTCAGATATGTTCTTTAAATAGATCACTCAGTACCCAGTGTAGGGTAGGAAAACCAAGTATACAAAGTATATGATATGTACTCAATACTTAAAGATAACATAAATAGATCGGTAGATTACCGAGTTATGAAATGAATAGATCGGTGGATCACCGAGTCATTTACAACTACATATGGTTATCTATTTGAAATCGATTGGCATGGAATTTTTGCTCTAAATAATGCTTTATTTAGAATAGAGAACATTATATTAAAAAAAAATCCCTTGTTTTTAAATTCTTAAATTGGGAATGTTATATCTTGGTATTAGAGCTGAATCTTGCATCTCTTAGACCTATTGTGTCCATAATCTGATGAAACTTAAATTTTCTTGTAACAAAAATGGTTAGAACAATAGGAAATGTTGTAAATAACCCTCCGAATGAGGAAGGAGCAGAAACTACCTAGAAACTTGATGAGATCCTTGTTGCCCCGTTGATACAAGAGATCATTTGGCTATACTTGAAAAATAAGTAATGGGAAATGAGGAGGAAGAAGATTCTCGACAATAACAATCATCCACCTCCGGGGACAATGCCAATGTGGGTGTTGATAATAACAATGTGAACATACATGTTCAGCCTGAAAACAAAAAGGCTAGGCTAGCAGCTGAACTCACTAATGATATAAAAAGGATAAGTCCACCTAAGTTTGATGGCACCACATTAGGAGATGGAGATGAGAACTGGCTCAGAAATGGAGAAATACTTTGTAATAAGGAATTTCTCAAAAGAAACAAAGGTGATATGGGGAGCATATCAGCTTTCTCACGAAGCATCTTCATGGTGGGACAACCGTAAGGTTGAGTTGAATATTGATGAAGCTAATATCACTTGGGATCAATTTAAAGGATACTTCAAGCAATGATGGATGCCACAACTTTTATATGATCAGAAAATGATTAAATTTTAGAACTTAGCTCAAGGAAAGCTAATCAGAATCGAGCATCGGGAGTGATTTACAAAACTCCTTAAGTATGTACCTCAAGAAACAAACTGATGAGAAGTTTAGGATATAAAAATTCATCATGGGATTGAATCCCATTATAGGGGGAGAGGTGGATGTTCACAACCCAACCTGCGATGGAAGGGGTTGTTGAAAAATCCATAAGGCAGGAACAAAAATTAAAGGCAATTTCTGCTCACAAGGAGGAAGTAAGGAAGAAAAATCCCAAATCCTCTTCATCATCTCTTGCACCTAAGAAATAAAGATGGAAGAAATTTGGAATGAAAAGTAAGTTTTTATCTGATACTAATAAGAAAGTAGAAACAAACAAGTTTGGTAATGCACGAAACAACTTTGCTAAGAACAATAATAATGGACAGAAGTCTGTGGGGGTCAGAACGATAACTCTAAGGATGGAAATAAAATTGAGCCTAGGAAGGGACCTGTAGGAGGCTGTTATAATTGTGGAAAAGATCATTACGTGAATCAATGTCCTTTGAAGAAGGATGATCGCAATCAGTAGCACAAGATACACACTATAGTAGCTGACAAGCAAGCTGAGAAACAAGCCACACCCATAAAAGTTTTGGGTAAGTTATTTGGCTTACCTATAACTATTCTTTTTTATACTGGAGCTACTGAATGTTTTATTTCTAGTAAATTAGCATCAAAACTAAAAAGAAAAGCTGGAAACATGGATAAAACATGGATTGTACAGTATGGGAACAATGTTGTTCATACAGTTAGTATGTGTCTTTTTGGAGTAGTCCTTGATTTACCTAACTTTTCCACTGAAGTTGATCTTTATGTTGCACCTTTGGGGTCTTATGATGTAATCATAGGTGTTAATTGGTTAGTAGAACATAAGGCTAAAGTGGACTATTTTGAAAAACACATTAGTTGTTTAGATGACCTGTAGAAAACAACAGAGATTCAGGGTGTGAAACGTGAGATTTCTGTTAGAAAATTATCAGCTATGCAACTTAAAAAGGCCAAAAATAAAGGATGTACCTTATATGCAGTAAAAATTACTGAATCAATAGAAGAGAGAAGCAATGTTATGGAACGATATCTGTTGTTACGAGACTTCAGTGATGTATTTCTAGAAGAATTGCTAAGTCTTCCACCCAAAAGGGAGTTTGATTTCACGATTGAGATCAAGCCCAGGAACTGAACCTATTTCTAAAGCACCATGTATCGAATGAATACTACAGAATTAGTAGAGCTTAAGGCTTAGTTGCATGAACTTTTTATAAAGGTTATATTAGACCAAGTGTTTCACCTTGGGGAGCACTTGTAATTTTTGTGAAAAAGAAAGACAAAACCCTTAGATTGTGCATTGATTACAAAATGTTAAACAAAGAAACAATCAAGAATAGATACCCACTCCCTAGGATTGATGATTTATTTGATCAGATGCATGGAGCATTGGTATATTCTAAGATAGATCTTTGATCTGGATATCATCAATTACAAATTAAGGATGAGGATATTCATAAAACAACTTTTGAATAAGGTATGGACATTATGAGTTCACAGTTTTACCTTTTGGATTAACTAATGCACCTACAACTTTTATGAATTTAATGAACAATATATTTCAAGAATACTTGGACAAATTTGTGCTTGTATTCTTGGACGACATTCTCATATATTCAAAAAGTATTGAGGAACATCATGAGCATTTGAAGATAGTTTTGGGAATATTAAGAAAGAGACGGTTATTTGGTAAGCTGTCTAAATGTTCTTTCTATGACATAGAAGTACACTATTTGGGACATGTAATAAGTAAGAATGGAATTTCTGTAGATCCTTCAAAAATTGTAGCTATAATAAGAGTGGCCTGCACCTAAGAATGTACATGAAGTTAGAAGATTCACAGGACTTGTTGGCTATTATAGGAACTTTGTAAAAGATTTTTCTAAGATAGTTGCCCCAATAAATTCCTTACATAAGAAAGATAAAAAGTTTGTTTGGAGTGAAAAATGTGAAATTGCATTCAAAACCTTGAAGGAAAAGTTAACTTTAGAACCTATTCTTGCAGTACCAGATCCTAATGGAGATTTTATGGTGGTAACTGATGCATCTGGTGAAGGTCTAGGAGGTATTTTGTTACAAAATGGTCATGTCATAGCTTATGAAAGTAGAATACTAAAGTTACATGAGTTTAATTATGCTACACATGATTTAGAGCTTGCTACCATTGTTCATGCACTACAAGTTTTGAGACATTACCGCTTCATAAACCTTTTGAATTAAAAACTGATCACCTTGGACTTAAGTATATTTTCACTTAGCCAAATATTAATGCAAGACAACGAAGGTGGTTAGAGTTTTTGTCTCAATATGATTTTGACATCAGTTATATCAAGGGTAAAGAAAATAGAGTGGCTGATGCTCTAAGTCGTAGGAAGCACATTTCTGCTCTTATAATGTTAAGAACTCAGTTTAAGGATGAAGTAAAAAGTGTTATGGAATTTGACTCTTACTTTCAGCAAGTAAAAGCAACACTTGCTGTAGATTTGAATGATTTGAGGTATAAAGGTTTTCACTTTGATAATGAAGGAATCTTATGATTTGAAAACAGAGTCTATGTACCTTCGCTAAATGATTTGAGAAAGAAATTGTTAGCAGAATTTCACAATTCACCTTTTTCTGGACACCCTGGCATTACAAAAATGCTTGATATAAAACAACAATATTTTTGGAAAGGGATGAAAAATGATGTTATAGACTTTGTGACACATTGTCTTGAGTGTCAACGTGTTAAAGTGGAACATATGCACCTAGCCAGTTTGTTGTATCCTCATAGCATACCACAATACAAGTGGCAAGTAATAAGCATGGATTTTGTACAAGGGTTACCTATGTCAAGAAATAAACATGATGTTATTTTAGTAGTTGTGGATAAACTAACAAAGGTAGCACATTTTATTGTTGGGAATCTAAAGGATGATTCTCCTATTTTGGCTAAAATATTTGTACATGAAATTTTTAGATTACATGGAGTACCTAAATTAATCATTTCAGATAGAGATCCTAGAATGACATCAAGATTTTGGCAAACGCTTAATGCAGCTCTAGGGACTAAATTGAATTTTAGTTCTGCGTATCATCCGGAAATGGATGGACAAACTAAAAGAGTAAATCAAGTTTTAGAAGATATGTTACGGATGTATTGCATGGATCAACAATATAAGTGGGAAGAGTACCTTCCATTAGTTGAATTTGCATACAATAATACATATCATGCTTTTGTTTGGCACCTTTCAAGGCATTATATGGAAGAAAATGTAAAACACCTGTTAGTTGGGATAACATGGAGGATAGAGAGGTAATTGGACTTGAAATTCTTACTGAAATGGAACAAGTTAAATTGATTCGTGAATGCTTGAAAGAAGCAGCAGATAGGCAAAAGAGTTATGCTGACTTAAAGAGGGTTGATAGGAAATTTGAACTTGGTGAGAAAGTATTTCTTCGGGTTAAACCAAAAAAGAGTTCTATAACTTTTGGCAAGGCTACCAAGTTATCACCTCATTATGTGGGACCTTTTGTTGTCACAAATACATGATGTTTTCCATATTTCTTTGCTTAAGAAATACATTTTAGATTTATCACATGTGTTAAATTGGAATTCCTTGCAGGTCCAAGACCCAAGAATAATCATGGTTAAACCCATACGAGTGCTTGAAACTTGCCAGTTGCATTTGAGAAATCGTGAGATAAGTCAATGCAAGGTCCAATGGGACTAGTTTAATGAAGAAAGTGCAACTTGGGAAAACCTTGAGGATATGAAAACTAATTTTCCATATCTATTTGAATAGGATTGATTCTATTGACTGATAAAAATGTGATTTTATCTTTATATTACAATAAGTATGCCAGTTTTGGGCAGATATTTATTTGTTTTGAATAAACAACTATGTAATGCTGATTTCTGGAACTTAATAATGTTGATATGTTTTTGACATATGGTAAGAAAAGTGAATAAGATGATTTTCCTTGATGCAAACTGTTAAAAATGAGATAATCATCGGGACAATGATTCTTTTTAGGAGGGAAGCATGTAACACCCTCGACAACTGATATATTCCTCTTTTGCATTCAAGTGTTGACATGTGATTTTCTAGATAAAGATGTGTTCTTTTGACTGTTGAAGATCATGCTTGATAAGGATAAATCTTTTCTGTTCTTAAAAATCATTAGACTAAAATTATATGGTTATCAAGAATTCATTTTCACTTTGGAAAGATGAGCTGCAATCGGCTTTAAGAGTTGCAGACTTATTTCTTCTTCTAACTCATCCTTGGATCAATTTCAAGTGATCTAAGGAATGTTTCAAATCTTCTTCATAGACTGAATGGTAAATTGACATTCAGTAGTTTAAGGGACATAGAAGATTGAAATTTTTATGATAAAAATTTTGTGGTCTTATGTGAATATGTTTTCATTCAGCTATATGTTGTGCTCAAGTCTTTGGTGATTGATCTTGGTAGGACATAAAGGATGTAAGTAAAAATTAAATTCTCTGGAGGAGGAGTTTGGAGTCCTAAAACCTAAGGATTATCCTAATGGTAGCCTAAGCTAGGTAAGAACACCTATGTTCTAGCTACATTTACTTATTTGAATTCTATTCTAACCTAAGCCTCTTATTCTATTTGTTGGGTTGGCGTCCTAACCTAAGCATTATGCTAAATGAATAAGGGAAGGGGTTACTAAAGTAATACTAGGCTATTTTAACTAATACCTAATACTAAAGGGTTATGAATTGAACCTAACCTAAGGTGGGAATTCTATCAGAAATTTTTTAAGACCTATGTTGGTAATTTCTAAACTAACCTAAGTTCTATTTGAATCCATCCTAAACTATTAGAGGGAACTAAGGGGTCGCATGTCACAAGGGCGACGATTCCAATGACATTTAAATGAGTTGATAAGGTTTAAATGATGGGATTACTACCAGATTTGGCAGGGGCTAGTAGAATTGGTGGAGGCATACATGGAAGCTCCACTAAAAGATGGAATGGTATTTTTGTGTGGAATTGGCATTCGCTCAGATTTAGGAGGTGGTGGCAAGGAAAGATAAGTGATAATTTTGAAATGAATTACATTTATGGCATTAATGAGCATCGGTCTTTGCGTGTAAATTGTCTTGGAAAATTGGAAGGCGGGTTTGTATGAGATTATTTGGTTTTGCATGCATGGCAGATTTTACTCTGCATGGAGCTAACTGGTTCTTTGAACCAGCAGTTCGAACTTCACTTCAAAGCTATTTTTGGTTTCTTCACCTATTTTTGATCGAAGGGAAGTATATGAGGCATAGGAGGAAAATAATTTTGATTGTTGATCTTTCATGGAGGAGAAAAAGAGTTGGAAACTCGGGGTTGGAAGTCTAATTTGATTTGGTGGTAGCACTATTAGGAATGATATGAAACCTTGTGGTGTTTGATATGAAACCATGGCTAAAATAGTGTTGTTTTGAAAACTGTCTCTCTGTGCAAGTTTTATGACAGCATGCAAGTGATAATGGTATGTGAAACTTTTCTCTATAACTCTATTTTTTCACTCTAGATCTTGTTATCGAAGTTGTTGTGCTTTGAACTGATCTTCATGGCAATATAAGGACCTAAACTTCGGGAAACTTGAGTTCTGTTTGATTTTTTTGGGTTGCGTTTTGGATGTAGACTTGTGTTGGAACTTTGTGTTTTGATTAAATTTGTGTTGGAGCTTCATTTTGATTGGAACCAGTGTTTGGAAAACTTATGCATTGCTGAATTATTGCTTGGAGTTTGTATTTGGCACTATATTCGCATTATTTTACTTGTGAAGTTCTGAATGTTTGTGTGTGAAGCTCGGGTTCGACACTGTACTCTTATTTAACACTTGAGTGTTATGAGATTATATTTGGGTTGATGTATTTGATTATGTTATGGTATTTTATTGTTGGGTTTCTCTTGTAATAAAAGTATTAAGCTTATAATTCTTTTATTGAGCGACTACTCACCAGGGAACTGGGTGAAAGCTTGTTTGAGTCATTTAAAATATCTTCGAGATTTGGAACTAGAAATGTCTTGCTTAAAGGAATGTGGAACTTCTGTTTAATGACTATAATGACTCCTTTGAGATGGTATTGGTGTGAGAATAGAAGGGGGTGTTCTTTCCCCTTTGTTTTGAGGAATCCCACATTCTGGGTTGACTGTTTTGTTGAAGCTAAGTCACCTCTGTCACAATTTTGTGGATGTGAGAGTTTTGTTTTGAATTTTGTTCCTGTTTCTTTGGAGTTAAGATTGAGACATCTTTTGACTTAAATTTTTTTGGTTCTTACTCTCTCTTCTGATTCTTTAAACAATTTTGGGTCTCGGTGGATGGTTGAGTTATTACCGTGGACACTAGATCTATATGGGAAAGATACTTTCTCCATTATGTTGGTTTGTGCTTAGTTCTTTGAATCACGAACTACTTACTCTTCATATTAAGTGGTGAAGCCTTTGTTAGTCTTTAATCTTGGGTTCGTGGGTAATTCTGAACTTTATAGTTTACTGTTTAGGGAGGTTATTCTCGACTGATACAGTGAATAAGACCTTGGTTTCTTTTTTAACAAGAAAATATATATACATATATATACATACATACATACATATATATAAGTATTCTCTTGGGGTTAGAATGTTGTTTTGGGTCTGTAATATGCTTTCAACCTGATTTGATTTGAAACTGGAACTTTTTTGTTCAGTTGTATGAAACATTTTATTAAATGGACCTTTCCTTATTAGAGTTACCTTTTCTCTGTCTTTGGATAGGCTCATTGTTTGAACTTCTCTGTACTCAATTATCTTTCAAGATGGTGATTTCTTGTGACCTGTTGGTCTACTTTGTTTGAATTATTGTTGCAATAATGTAGAAAGTTAGTAGCCAAGAGGGTTCTGCTGATAAGTGAATGCATACTTATGGGTTCGACTGTTGTTGATTAGCCTTTCCTAGTTTAAATGGATAGGAGTAGGTTTGTCTCTTGTACTCTTTATCTTTTGGGATGAACTTGAGTAGAGATTAACTCCTCTTTGGGGCTACTTTGTTTGTGAACATTGATTTTAGATCTTTGATTGATAACTTCTAACATGCAAAATTGGAATTAGAATTACAGTTAGACTGTTCTGGTTTTCTATACCTTCTTGTATGGTTATGAAATTCTATTTAGATGTATATCTTAATGTTGAATTTATAAGATTGTTATCCCGAAAAGGAATAGGTAATTCATGTTATGAATCTGGTCTATTTTTTAGATGTTATAGGTTTGGGCATGGTATGTAATGGTTCTTCTTATTCTTGCTTAGGATATAGATGAATAATCCTAGAATGAACCATGTTGTTTACACTTCTTTTGTCTCATAGAGAAGATAAATGTGGTATTCTATTAGGATAGAATTATGAAATAATGGGATGGCAGGATCTATTGTTTGTTTACAAGCCATTGATAGGATCAATAGAACTTTAAGTTCTTAGGCAGATATGGTTTATTATATTCTGCTCTTCTCTTAAAAGTTGATCTAGATTTATTAATGCACTTCCTTTCTATTTGGTATCACTTATGCTTATTATATGATGTTTTAATTATCTCATTAAAGCAGTGTTGCTTTAATGAAACAATTAGTGGAATGCACTTCATTCTAATGTGTAGTGTTTATCATGCTCTGGGTTCATTGAATCGACCCCGCTTAGCAATTTATGCAGATGGATGATATAAGTAATAGAAGAAGGCAAAAATTTATATGATGCATTGGCTGATATATGTCTAATTCTTAGTAATGTATTTCGATTCATTCTTTTGTTGTATTGTAAAAGAAAAGTTGTATATTTTATAGAATGAAGGTTGTTGTTATGCAGTATGCCTAAAGTGCATAGTCTTGTAAATTTATAAATTGTAATGATGAATTGCGAGTTGTGATTTATTTGCATTGGTTGTGTAAATTATCTTGTACTTTTATAAAGAAGATGAAAGTTCTATCTTGTTTATATTCTTCATATTATACTATGCTTATCTTGTTATCTTTGATAAGATGGATAAAGGGAATTGGTTCAATTTCCCTTATAATGATGCAACTTGTTGAGTTGTATAATATGATGTGTTTTACCTAAACAATTTAACATAGTAATGTGATGTGTAATGAACATGTAGTAAGAAATATGGGTATTGTGAATGATATACCCTAACACTTAATTATGTAGAGAAAGACTTCTTCTCTCTCTTAATGGATGTAAACCAAAAGTTTTTGGAGATATGATTATTAATCATTAGAATTCATTTTGTATGAAGTCTACTTTAGTTGGACATATGCGGTTGTTAAACCTTCCTGAATGTTAAAGTACATTTTAATGAAACTTATGATATCGTTGTCCTATTTTTGTTAACTGTTAGTTAAACTGAGAAAATGAACATTAAAAAACAATCATAAGTTAAGGAAGTTCTTCATGGACTAAATGAAACAAATTTAGGAAATAACTTATGGAGTGTTGGATTAGGGTTTAACAGGTTGTTGTAATCAAGACTTAATCCAAATTAACAATGTATTAATGATCTCCTTGGGGTATGTACATCTCGATGAGGTAGTTTTTCTGTAGGATGTTGGCACATGCCAACTATAGGGTTGTACTTTTGAGAAGACTTGGGTCTTCTTGAGAATACAATGTTGTAGTTGACATGTGGCAACACCCTTCCGCATTGATCATCTAGATCTACACAAAAACTTGGACTTGAACTTAGTTTCTCTCTAGGTCAAGTTAGTGGCATATTTAGGATAGGAAGTAGCTTCCAATGGCTCAGGGTACCTTGGCACATCTAGTTGACTTAGGTCAACCGAGTATGCCCATTTACCCTAAGTCATTGTGAGAGTCTTCCTATAATAATTTATGTTTCTACCTAGGGCTAGGGTTAAACCTGGGACAAGTGGACTGATAGTACTTAGTAAAGACCAATCATGATAATAGAGGAGTGAGGTGAAGGATGTATTCCAAAATGATGAGTATGCCATCTAGGAATAGTGACATACACAGTATGTTGTAAAACTTTGGCCAAAGTATTACAAGTTGCTGGTTACATTGTCCTACGTCACCAAGTTTAAAACAACGTGATATCAGATGAATATTGGTAAAAATATTTAGATATGTTCTTTAAATAGATCACTCAATACCGGTGTAGGGTAGGAAAACCAAGTATACGAAATATATGATATGTATTCAATACTTAAAGATAACATAAATAGATCGGTAGATTATCGAGTTATGAAATGAATAGATCGGTGGATCACCAAGTCATTTACAGCTGCATATGGTTATCTATTTGAAATCAATTGGCATGGAATGTTTGCTCTAAATAATGCTTTATTTAAAAAGAGAACATTATATTAAAAAAATTCCCTTGTTTCTAAATTCTTAAATTGAGAATGTTACATCTTTTCAAATGCATATTTTAGCTTGGTCGACATAATGGTACTTTTGGGTCAATTCAATGGAAATATTTTAAATACTCACCTAGAGAAAAACATTTATCATGACTCATTAGGGGCATCTAGGGATCCCAATTCAAAGGAACACTCTAAAAAGTGCATAAATAAAGCACTAAAATCACCCTTTCCTTATAACACAAATACAACAAAGCTATTCAAATTCTAAATACATCTCTATTGTCTCCTAAATCAAAAATCCATGTATTGGCCTAGTTGAGAGATCCATATTGTTTACATTATTTATTCTACTCCATCTCATGATAGTATTGGGATAACTACATGTGGCTTGATCCTTCTTTAAAGTCTTGGTACACAGTGTAGTGCTCATCACATCAACGAAGATATGGTGGGATCAATATAGTGTAAATTTTTATTAATACATTTTGAGGCCAACAAGTAAGGAGAAACAATATCCAAATAGATCATTATCATCACACTAATCCAGATACAAGAAATTGGTCTAAAGACACAAGAAAACCATATCCTAGAGACAAATTTCATGTCACATCAAAAAGGGACACATTTTTATCCCCTTAGATATGTTCATCCACAACTTTTCCTCAATTTGTACATGCATCTTGATGACATTCTACCCATATTTAATACTCCGATATCAACACACTATCACACAAGTTGATTCTGGTGCACAATGGTGTCTTTCTAACCTTTAAACTCCAATTATCCTTTTATTGATAAATATATAACATATCTTATGTCATAATACCTTTACATGATTTAGGAAAGTTAGTATTATTTTCTTGTTTTTTGAATTTTATTTATGTTTACACCCTAATTAAATCTATGTTATGGAGTTGCACAATAATAAATAAGATGCAAGAATTGTAAGAGGTGACTATTTTGATAAATTAACTTATAACATTAAATGCTCATAGTAAAAATAATGTTTTTATACTTATAACAATTGATAAAACAATAATAAAATTCACAAATACACATGAGGAGAAAAAATAATAATTATACAAGTCATAATAGAGAGAATTTGGGGGTGTAGAACAATAAAACAAGAAGATCAAAGACTATAATGCTTTGGTCCAAGTTATAGAACTATAAACATGGTAGGGAAGGACCATACAACTATTATATGGTCCAGTGGAATCATATGGTCTTGAATAAGATTTTCATCATCTCAAACCATTTGATAGTTTGGGTCTAAATCTTCCTATGTCATCCACTTTCCTAGAAGTGGAATTTGTTATATGTCTCTCTTACTCACATAGCTTTAGGATGACTTGTAATCACCTACAAAAAATTAAAAAACCTTATAAACCTATATAACCCTTCATAAGAGCATTAAAAACAAAAATGAGAAAAGATAAGTGTGGCTAGGTTGGACGACCGGCGGTTAGACTCCCGATTATTTAACCAATCCAAGTATTACATTGCATTCCCTCATTGTGGGATCAAGTGACATGTAGTTATCCCGGCTGATTGTGTAAGTGTGAACAACTAATAAACTCCCTAGGGTTCCTCGTGGTTTTTAACACCAAGATAACAAGATAATTATACAAGTATAAAATGTACCCAATGTGGTAGTAGTGTGATTTGGTGTGACTCACTTACGTGATCTAACCATTTGTTCCTTAAAATCCTTAAATAATGCGTGTGTAGACACAAAATCTATGCACTTAGGTAAATTTCTTGTTCCTAAAGCATAATTATGTATACATGATTCCTAAACAAGAAAACTAGTGGTTGACAACTCATTCGGCCTTTTGGTAGATTTATCTCTTGCACTTTACTGACTTTACACATCTTACAATTTTTTTGGCATTTGATTGATTTACCTTTTAATGGCCTCATACACTAGCACCTAGTTAGGAAATAAGCACCCGTGCATTCTTGTCCCTTTTAGGCACTCATGTCCCTCTTTTTATCCCTCTTAATCTTTTGGGTTATTTTCACTTCTTGGTCACAATTCAACACTTTGGGTCGGCCTTTCAATTTTCAATTATGAAATTCAAACAATTGAATTATATATATGCTTAGTTACTTCTAAATAATGGGCCAAGGACTTTAAGAATTATCTATCATCACCTAATCCTGCACAAAGGAACAAGAGCAATAAAAATTACATATCTAGCACAACCATACAAGGGTCAAGGGCTACATTGATGTTCATACATTGCATAGGAGGGGAGTTTATTCTACTCCATCACACACATTTTGCATACTTAGGATGAATATAAATATAGACCGTTATCATCATGCAACTTGCACAAGGGAAACCTAGGAGACACACACACACACATGAAGAACTACATGGATTCCGAGGATCAGTCGTAAGTTCACTCTTCGGGTGACCATTAAAGTCATTCCCACTCCCCATTATACACCTTTTTTATTATATTTGATGTGGTTTATAGGCATGTGTAGCTAGTCATTTTTTTGTAGGTTACAAGTGAAATTGACAATCTAATAGCAAAACTGGAGTGATAAAGAGTGAGAAATATCAAAGAACTTCGACCCGGTAAGAGAAAAAATTCTAATCATTTGAGGATACACATGCACCCATATAAGTTGTTTGCACTGGGGCACTCGCCTCTTACAAGCACATATCTTGTACATTATTGGGTTTTTGAACCCTCAACGAGCCATTTTGACATTTTTTCCATCTTATTCCAACATATATACAATCTTGATCACTCCCAAGTTGCATTGAATGAAATAATTCATCATCCTTCTTGTAGACACCAAAATTGGGTCACACGCTCCTTCACCCCTCATTAAATAATCAACTTGAACACACTCACCTAACCATGGCCCCTTACACCCCACACTAATATTAATTTAATTAAATTAATCCATGTCCTCATAATATTTATTATTTAATTATCCTAATTAAGATAATTCCCACACCACCACCTCACCTAGCCACCTCACCCTAAGTCTATTCTTAGTATGTTGCCATAACTAACTAAGACCTAACTAAACCGAAAAATCAAAGCCTGCATACCCTCTAACCACATTCCCGCATAAGAAAATGTAACTCCTACTCTGGCTCGGATGAATAGAGAGATCTAGCAGAAATCATTGCCATGATCTCCCATTTTTAGTAAACCTAGGGAATCCTCCCTAACTGACATCGGTCACCCCGAAACGATGTCACCAACTGAACGCTGTTGTTGTCGGTCACCTTTTATTCCCTTTGGTAACCTTATTTCAAGGTTGGCACATTTTTTGAGAGCAAGGAAGGAGACCAGAGCTGCATGTAAGTGAAACAAGCATCCTTTTACACATCTAGCCATTCAAAGCCATCACCAGCATCAATTAGAGAGCCATTGTATTCACGGGAGCACTCCGGGAAAGCACCACTATAAGACCATACACGTATTCTCCGATCAACCACCTCCATCACTCAGCCATCATATCCTTAACATAGTAAGTATGGCCCTAATCAGTATAGTTTATTTTAGTTAGTAATCTTTATTACTCATGTTATTAATCTATTCTTTGCATGCTTATTGCTTCATCACCCACTTGCTTGTAAATCCAAAGATCCCTTCACCCACATCACCAAATCACCTATTCTCACATGTTGTATACTTTTGAGCATACCTAAGACCTCCACAGACCCCCATTCACTCACCCAAACTTTATTTGACCTCATATCACCCCTACCATTTAACCTATTTTGAGTTTCTTTCACCCGACCATACCGACACCGGTTACCCATAACCGTCATCGGGTTTTACATAAACTAACATCAATTGCATTCAGTCAATGTCGGTCTCTATGTTTTACACCTTGACCAAGAACAAACCCAATAACCACCCTACCAGTTGACCTACATAACCCAAAATTTGACCCCCGACCGGTCCCTAAACCTCGATGGACCCCTCACCTCTCAGATCCAACTATAGCCTAGCTTGTTGTGATTGGATTTTCTTATTGTATTTGAATGAGATACCTAAATCATATCAACTACAGTAGGACCTTGTTTATTTCTCACATTAACTTGTTTTAAATAGTGGATTGATAGCCGTCTAGGAAGTATCACACTTCCCGAAACTAGCATACACTAGGCAGTCCACTATCATATATCATTTAACTATATTTTGTGGTCTTTTTTTCTATTACAGGTAGTTCCTCCTAGCCAAAAGGAAGCTCTCACATTCAGCTATGGATCAAGAAGTCAAAACGTGTGCAACAACCATCAATCGACCAACATTTAATAGGTATTCCTCCTTGGCCCTTACCCTTATCTGTTTCATCATTTTGAAAAGGTAAAGAAAATGGTGAAACATTTTGGCACGCCTGGTGGGACCCATCAGGGGTTCTTTTTCATTTATTCATTCCTAGGTGAAATTTGTGTGTTTGTTTCCCTTAAAAATATTTCACATTAATTTTTCTTCCTTGGAATCATTCTCCTTCTTTCTATTGTCTAAAAACAATCATGTTTTTAGTGCTTTAAAAAGAACACATCTTCCTTTCTTTCACATTGCATTAGTGAAAGAGCATCCCTCTTCTTGTTCATCTCTTTCTACATCGAATATCACACTTTGATTTGGGTTTAAAACACTTGCATTACATTATGATTTGTTGCATTATTAGCTCACATTAAGATCAAGGGCAACCTATACGCTAGAAGTCATGCCCAGCTGATGGTTGACACATAGAATCATATAAATCACATTTTTTCTCTTTGTGTGTCTTACCAAACTTGCACAAAATCAAATATACACATTTTTCTTAAACAACATCTTACATGAGAACATCTATTAGTGATCACATGATCTAATTGTGATGTACTCCCATGCTCGTTTCCTCGTCAAGTCATCATCTCAGAGGACAGCCCGCCCCGCCATAACATACCTGAAACCTCTCCTTTTAGATGTCGTTCTTCATAGGACACCTTCCCAACAATTTTTTTTTGTTATGAATACACACAACAAAGTCCTAAATAGCATAAGATAAAAAAACATAAGAAAATCATTATTAGGATCATGCTTTTTCTTAGCATTCTTCTTGGCTTGTGTTTTGAGGTGTGAGACTATGAATCCCCATTTTTCTTCTTCCTTGCACACTCCACCATCATAGTTGGAGTATTCTGACTTTTTTTGAGTGTGTTAGGGCCTCATCTTCTCATTCTCAGGATTCTAGGTTTGATTCTTCCCTTAATTTGATTCAAAAAACCAATTTTCTTTATTTCTTTCTAATTTCACAGTCACCGATGTTAGTCCAATGATTCATGGTTCAAATATTACCATCATCGTTAAACCCTAATCGATGCCACTTCTAGATTTCTAGTTACTTTACCTTGAATAAATTTCATTACGATTTTGTTTTGTTTCACTCTCGTGGCATCATCATATTTCTCCTTATTGATATTTTCTGTCATACACAATTTCACCAGTACAAATCCAACATTCCCACTTCATTTTTTTAGACTGGTTTCTTCCATAGTGACCAATATCAATTTCTGAAGCTATCATTAGTTTTGTCCTAATCATCGGTGGTCATCCCGACCATCATCGGTTTTCCCAGAACCATCACCGGTCAAGCTGACCATCATCTGTTCCCTGTGTTTAATTTTTCAAAATCTAGACATTGACCAGATTCACCTCCCAGACCCCATTATTCTTTGTTTTTAATTTTTTCTGTGTCATCTACAGAATACAATCTTACTAGGTCAACACTTGTTCACATGGTGCTGACTCACAGCCAGACTAACACCCTCATATTCCATGCTAGTCATCAACCACTCCCACCTAGTCCTTCACTACCTTCCATCCTATCACCCATGGATCCAACCTTACCTACCGCTATCATTGCTACTGGTGACAAGGATTTTGCACGACTCGTTAATTAGAATCCCATGGATTTACAGTTCCACCTTTCCCACTCTTCCACCCAAGACTCTCTCGGTCAATTGATATACAACATGCTTTGGTATCAATCTCCCCGCCCATTTTCCTACTCTTGCATTACCCTCACCTATTTTTCCTCGATAGTTTCACACTAGGAACCATACCCGCCATGACTGCCGCATTTGTAGTTTCCTTGCACTTGTCATACCTATTGTCCCCTCATACGCCACCCAAACCATAGCACAATATGCACCAATTGTCTCATAAATACCCATTGTAACACAACCACACATGGTGTCGGTGACCCCTACTCAATTCCAAAACCTCATCCTCTCCATTCCACAAACATTTCCCCCAATCACTACCCAAGTCATGAAAATTATCCCACCTACATACACCTACTATCAACAACCCCCTATCTTGTCTGTCACCCATTCTAGATATGTGCCTTCCATGTCAGTTCCTTATTCTCAACCTCCCTATCAAGTTCAATATCCACCTCCTTATGCCACAGGAGGTGTCCCCCATCATAACCTACCAATGACCTCATCAAGTTGATGATGGAAAAGATGTAAACACTAGAAGCATCGGTTTCCGTCTCACACAATTCCCTCACCTATGATGAAATTTTTAATGAGCCTATTCACCCATCCATTCCCATTTGACCATACCCCGTACATTGGGAGATGCCAAAATTCAACCACTTCAATAGCAAAGAAGATCCACAACAACATTTGTGGTCCTTTAAACATGGGTGTTACTTGATTTCTCACGATAACGGGTCAAAGCATATAACTCTTTCCCACTTTTTGTAGTTTTTGTACTTCAAACAAACTATGTCGACAACCAAAACATGAACAAACACATATAAAATGACCAAACATGCATTTTTAAGATGCTATAAATACTAAGGTGGGGCATCCAAAATTTACCTTATTTTTTAAATTTTTATAGTATTTTTTAATTATTTATTTACTAGTCAGATTTTAAAATATTTATGGCCACAAAGTGGGACACACTTGTATGCTTTGACCCCAACACTTTAATTTTGAGGACTTGTCCAATGTCCTTTACAGAACCTACATTGTACTAGTACAGTGGACTACCAAGACACTCCATTTACTCATTTAATCAAGTAGCCCAAGCCTTCCTAGATCACTTCTCCATCAACGTTGTCAAGAAGGCTACCATGATTGATCTTTATTCCACACAACAATATGATGACAAGTCTATCGCTGACTTCGTTGCTCACGGCTTGCACGCCTCATAAACCATCTCACATTCTAATTACATCAAACCGAGCTTATAGAACTATTTACTCTGGCATGTACTAGACACATCTACTATGGCATTTACTCCGGCATGTACTAGACACATCTCACCAACCCTACAGGTGAAAAATTTCACACTTTCGACGATGCATTTACCATGGCATGGAAATTGGAAATTTGTGCTATCAAAGAGAAGAATATTCAACTTCGTAATAAGAACATCACGTTCAAATCAAATGATAATTCTTTGTATTCAAAACCTCAAAATAACTATTCAAATCCCAAAGGGTCTGCTAATGTCATAGTTCTCAAAGCTGGTCCCCCTCATCAATAAAACCCATCCAAACCCCCTTCTAATATTTTTCCTGTACAAGCTTTCTAGTTCAGATGAGAACAATGAAATTAAACTTCCCTAGGAGAATCTTACTCCTCAAATTTGGAAAAACTTGTTAAGGTAGGTGCCATTACCCTTCCACCCATAAAACCATATACTAGTTTCGACCCTCAGTGACCCATGCCTATGTAGTATAAGGAACATGAATTTTGTGACTATCATCGGTTCAAAGGTCACAATGACAATAATTGCATTACCTTCAAAGATATCATTCAAGAAATGATAGACAACAGAGACTTAGTCTTGGATATCCTGAATGCACTCGCTAACCAAAGCCTACACATCTTTAGGAATCCATTCCCTAAGCATGCCCCATATTCAAACCAAGTGGGTGATACCTCAAACAATGATAACACTATCCGTGAGGTCCACACTATTTTCAATGACGCACCAGTTACTTCCCAATTGCCTCATATTCCTTCCATAGATGAAATCTTAGCCCACACTCCCCTACCTACACCAGAACCTATTTCATCTACTCCTCTAACCACAAAGGAATCCCCTTCATCTTCTCCTTCATCCATGAAAGATCTTATAATCAGCACACCACCTTCGACCCCTCAAAATTCCAAGCCCACTTCACCAATGCAAGGAGAGCCCACTTTGGCTAGCCCATCCTCTCCTCTATCCATGGAGGATACTATAGAAGTACCACCGCTGTAGATGACTATTCACCATCAGACCTTCAAGATCCCGTTGATCTACTTTTGGCTCTCTTACCCACAGAGTCCGAGGCTAGCCATTTCCGGTATCTCAAACACATTTTATAGGGATTGCCACTCGGTCCACGTCAGCTCCACTTACAACAGTACCATTCTCATGCTTGGCCAATCGCCTGGACTATGTCAATAGAGCCTTACTTTGGGGGCGTCTTCTACTTCCTGTTTCAACAAAAATGTAGTTGTCACTTGCTGACACCTCCACTATCTATCCAAAAGTGTTTCGATGACCAAACCGAACACAACCACAACTATCACAAAATCTCCCATGACACCACTCATGGCTCAACTCACACCTCTACCCATAACACAACATGCATCTACACCCAAACCCACGCCTATATCATCTCCCTTTCCTAAACCTATCACTACCTTAGGGGTCATACCAAAAACTAGCCTTACTCATCCACCCATCAAATTAGATTTAGCTATGTCTTCCAAAACTAACACCAAACTTAACTTGACCCCTAAATAGAAGAGCCAATCTCCTAGATCTCATACCACAACCTTGCTAACCATGCCCTTATCACCTTCACCCCTTCCGTCCATCCTAGGACCTCACCCTTCAACCCTGGCCAAGAAACCCTCATCCATTGGTAAACCAAGAACGCAGCAACCCATTTCCCCATCATAGACCTCTAATATACCCAAGCGCCCCACACAACCTCCACCCTCACCTGTAAATTTTTACCACCCATACCTCCAATACCATTAATAACTTCTTCACTACCCACAACACTTCCTTCTCTTTCACTCACACCTCCTACCCAACCTACACCACCTACCTCCACAACACCTCGGTTACCCCCATGGGTAACCTACCCTCTTCCACCATCCTCTTTTCCCTCTACATCTCATGCACCCGTATCACCTTTACCTAAGAAGATGCAACCTAAAGCCAAAAATCCACTACCCTCCAATAAGGTAATTAAACCAACCACACATTCTATTGCAGTTCATCTACCATGCCCCTACCCAAGCAGATATGACCAACACCTAAGACCACACCACACACCAAGCTAGTAGCCCAACCCACTCCCCCTCTTGCAAATAATCTTCCTACATAGTTAGCTGCACATGTACCCAAACCCACATTCACCTCCCATTGTGATCCATTAGCAGGGTCCTACGCTAAAATCCTAACCAACCTCCTCGAAACTTCTGTCATCACATTACCACCTCTTAGACCTTACGACCCACTCAAACCCAAACCAAAATGGTTTGACAAAACAAAAATTTGTGCCTACCATCATGTGCCAGGACACGATGTAGAGAACTGTAAGGCTTTGAAAGCTACTCTTGTCCAGTTGTGTCCTCCTGAAGAAAATTTGATGATGATGATCTTCTTGATGAGGAACCCATTTTTCGGCACCAATTTCCATAGTTCTTCCCTCATTTCCTACTCAAAGAACCAAAATCTCCACCCCCACAACTCTTAGATCCATCCCCGAGATTCAAAATTAACATGGCTCTCATAAGAGAGTTTTCCAAACCACTTCCCAAATGCTTTGATGCACCGTACTCATCTCATAAAGGTCATACCCACCACTAGGGTTTTGTCCTCTTCACGCTATACCTTCTATGACACATCCTCTCCATCCAATTCCCCTCGATTAACATGATTGGTATTGCCACCCATGCTCGAAAGACAAGGGAAAGGAGAAGGAAATTGGCCCATCAACCAACCCTATACCCAATATACAATCTACGCTCACACCCAAAGTTATCATGCGCGGTCCTTCCTATCCAATTTTTGACGAGGCCAGACATCGTACAATGCTAAAAAAACTATACCAATCCCCCTTAAAATGTCTTTGTATGACCTCTTCCAGACCTCGGAGTCACATCTTCAAGCCCTCATGAAGGTCCTTCAATCTATTGAAGTCTTACCAAATGACCCCACACCCATAGCCTCCATAGTTACCCCTCACCATGTAGCCTCTCTCACTAGGTCATCCCCTTCCTCTACACCTTCACCCACTTACCAAGTGGTCATCCTCGATTTTGAGATGAAGAGATCCTTCCTTTTAGTCCGATGATCCCAAACCCACTCTCTTCATCTCTATCTTTATCGATAATATATGCATTTGATGCATTATGATCGATGGTGGTGCTAACATTAACATCATCTCCTCCCATGCATATGCCCAAATGTAAATACTTTCCAATTACATGCATAGTAACCATGTTATGTTGCATTCTTTCAATGATGCCATAACCTCTACATTGGATACTATTGTTCTCCATGTCTGTGTAGGTCCCCACACCATCTTGGAACTTTTCTATGTCCTAGAAGGGGAGTTCTAGTATAACTTGTTGCTTGGTCGACCTTAGATTTGTGCCATGGGTTGTGTCCCTTTGACGTTACATCGATGCCTCAAATTTGAACACGAGGGACATAATTACACCATCCCTACTAACCCCTCACCTTTCAAGACCTGTAACATGCTATATCGACCCAATGATGTGCTTGTACCACCGGTCAAGGCATCCGCCACCAAAACCACTTCACCTCCACCCATAAGCCCATCCACCAAAATTGCCACTACTTCTGTTGCATCTAACCTCACCATCCCTACTGCAGCTGTAGCCTCCACCACTAGCACCCCTGCTTCCCCTTCATCTAGTGAGCCATCTATACCCACTACCCACATACCAACTACTGATCCCTTAGAAGGTGTTTTTCAACACCTCACTTTGGGGGAATACCACCTATATAATATCGATACCTTCCTCACCCCACAACAATATGGGAATCTGCATCAACACCCCAGTTATGACATTCACATCGGTGACGTTTTCCCTTATGGCACTCCCCACCTTCACAATAACCTAACATATGGGGGACTTGATATGGACACCTATAAACCTTAACCTTCATCCTAAACCCAAACATATTCCACCAACCTACACTCCCTCACAAACCCTCATTTTTCTCACACTTTCCTCCACCGATGTGCATGGAAAGGATTTGTCTTTGGTTTTAATGAACAAGGCCACCACACTATCATCTCCTGTAAATCTTGTAAACATAATGACCATAGTGGCATTGGTTTTGATGCTCCATCTTCTAAGAAGGTTCACATCAAACTTATTTAGGACGAGACATATTCCCCTCTCATTCACCTAGATTACCATCCTCACCCATGGAGTCCATAGATCATGAATCTATACCTCCTATTTTTTTTTTGTAAACACCATTTCCTTGGGACCACTAACCTATAAACATGATGGCGAGGCTCCCTCTTCTCTCCCATTCCTGTATCCTGACATGATCGATGATGATACACCTTTAATTAATGTCGTTTAATGTCAGGATGATGAGTCCATCCTCACCTACCTTGGTGCAGAAGACTCTTATATTCATCGGTAGTTACCCTCGAGATGTAAACCATGCTGAACAAATCAACCATCGAAATCAACATTAATACCCAAGACGACCCAGACATTCTAAATATCGACCAATCTTTAAAAAGTAATAAAAAAAATCCTTCACCTCTTTCCTTTGGGACCATAGTGACGCATTTTCTTGGTCCTATGCTGATATGCCTGGTATTGATCCTAAAATTGTGGTTCACAATATCATGACCATTCCTGATGCCAAACCTATCAAACAAAAGCTGCGGAAAATGCATCCTCACATTGCTCTTCTTGGTTAAATAAGAGCTTCAACACCTTCTCTTGGTCTCCTTCATTCTACCCATTGATTATCCCTAATGTATTTCTAACATCGTTTCTGTCACAAAAGTGATAGGGGGACTCCACATTTGCTGATTTCCATGACCTCAACCTCGCCTATCCCAAAGATGATTTCCCACTACTAGGCATTGACCAACTAGTTGATCTCACTACTGGCCATGAAATGTTATCACTCATGGATGGTTTCTCAGGATACAATCAAATATTACTAGCTCCCGAGGATCAACACAAGACTACCTTCATCACCCTTGGGGGACTTTTTGCTATCAAGTCATGCCCTTTGGTCTCAAAAATGCTAGTGCTACATATCAGTGGGCCATGACTTACATCTTCCATGACATCATGCATCGCATATTGGAGGATTACATAGATGATTTGCTTGCCAAATCCAAACATCGAACCAAACACCTACCTGTTCTTAAATTCATCTTTGACCACCTCATCAAATATTGTGTTCATCTTCAACCAAAAATTGTGTCTTTGTAGTACTTTTAAGGAAACTCCTAGGCTACATTGTTTCTTTGCATGGCATAGAAGTCGATCCTGCTAAAGTCAAGGCCATTCTGGAAATGCCTCCACCCACTAATGTCTGTCAACTTCTAATCCTACAAGGTAAGTTACAATCCATTCGTCATTTTATCTCTCAAATTTCCAACCGATGTCAACCATTTCATCATCTTCTCAAGAAATATGTTTCATTCAAATGGGATGATGAATATCACAAATCCTTCAAGGTGTTTAAAAAATACCTCCTTCAACCACCAATGCTCATTACTCCTAAGGATGACCAACCCTTCTACCTATATACTTCCACCACTGACCATTCTCTAGGTGTCATTCTTGCTCCAAATTTTCTCCTAAACGTCTAAAAAAAGGGGATACAACTCCTTGAGTTAAACTTCCAACAACAAGATGACTCCCTCAAAAGGGACATCTCTTCTCCATATTCTACCACTATCAATAGACTGCTCCCTTGAAGGAAAGCTATGTACAGTCATTATAAAAATGTAATAAATATTCAGAAGCTTCCTGCATCAATCAGTTTATTAAAAATAAACAAATCAAGAAAAATATGAAATTTTTGTCATGTACTTGCCTATTTTGGATTCGGGTTTCTTGTTCCGAAAAACATGTCATTGTACACTAAGTTACGCTAAGCCTCTCATTCTCATCTCCTTGTCTTTTCCACCTAAATTCCTCGTTACTCAAGGGACTTGCCACAAATGTGACATTTTGTGATCTTGTGACTTTTCTTCACCCTTAAAATAGTCCATTATGCAAGGCATGTAGGGTCTTACGTTCATAATCCCATCTAAGGTCGGATCGACTCGTCAGGGTTCTTATCAATTACACATCCCTTTACTACTTACCATTCACCTTCCTCATTACCTATTGATTATCCTATACTGGGACTGATCCTCAGCACATGTATTTAAAAATCAATCAACCATACCTACAACCTAAACACAATCATGCATGTGACCTACATCACCCATGCCTAATACCTATCTCGATCATTCCACTATTTAACCTTAATCTTCCCTATCTTATGGGAGCACTACATTGGTCCGAGGTCTCATTTCATCGGGACTATGTAGGTAGCACTCCAAGGACATGGGGCCCTTGGAGGTTAGCTCGACCACTCTCTACCCTAACCAATTCCTTCCCCCCTTTCCTAGTCACATTCTACCCTAGTTAGTTTCCTTTTTATATCAATAATTGGAAATTAAACCAAACAAAAACAATTACTTCACATAATTACCATCATCACTCATGCATTCATTTCATTATGTTTGCAATTTCTTTACCATTATCATGAATTTTACTACAAAACATCTTAAAGTGACCCACATCATCATTAATTACACCAATTAATGAGTTAAACACTCAACCAACCTCAATTAAACCATACCTAAACCAACCTAAACTTCATCATACCTAAGTCAACCTGACTCAATCCATGCCTACAACCTGGCTCAATCCATGCCTATGACCTAACTCAATCCATGCCTATGACCTAACTCAATCCATGCCTATGACCGTGACTCTATCATACATAATTCACCTAGTTTCCATCACATACACAAATAATAATAAAAAATTACAACAAGCACACCATCCATAGTATAAATATAATCATCTATAAATCATGACACCTGTGTACACATACATATGTACACTAATACAAATGAATCCAAAAATCTCAAAAACCCTCATGTACATCCTCACCATCTTCGATACGTAGGATGGTATATGACCAAAATCAATTAAATCTTGTAGACATCCTCACTCTCTTCGACACGCAAGCTAGTATATATATAAAATAAATGAATATACAACATAGGAGGTACATATGACTATTAGATATCACCCTGCCGGATATCCACCATATCTATCTCCCATGTCTCCTCCTCCTCCTCCTCAACTCCTATATGGTGGCCTGCTAACATCTCACCACCCATCATGGGTCATGGTTGGGTCCCTACTGAGTCTTGCACCTAGAGCTGGTCTCCGTGAACCTGGTAGCCTCACCCGACCTCGTCTTGGGGCTCACTGCCCCTGTACTCTCCACACTATGGGTCCGTGACTTGTTCCTCTCACTCGAGGCCTGTTATGCCTGTACTCTCCATAGGATAGAAAATATATCCCTACCACCATCAAGATATCCTGATAATACCTGGTCTCACCTAGGGCATCCCACTAGCTATGGGTATTATCTATGGAGGCCCCATTGGCCTTTGACCTTGTCCATGTGCGTGTGCCTATTCTCGAGAGACCCCGTCCCACTCTTGCCTATATCTGGGATGAAGAGTCTCAATCTGCACCTTTGTAGTGGCCAATCGCCCTATAAACCTATAACGTGCACTGTAGGGTGGCCACCGTATCCCATCACCACCACCACCCCTGTGGGGGTGCTTGTCCATGTGCTATCCGGATCGTAAACTAGCCACCTATGCTTGTAAAGTGGCCACCTGTGCCTCTGCACCTATCAACTTCCCATACACCATCCCCAACTGTGTAATCAATGTGGTTACTTGCCCATGTAGGGAATCCTATGAACGAACAAAGTGATGGTGGCTAAATCCAATGCTGACCTCGGTGGTATCGCTTGTAGGTGTGCAACCCACCACTATCTATAATCGCTCGGTCACCCCAAAGCATCATCGATCTACCTGGTCTCTCACCTAATCCTCCCGACTGTAGGCACTATTAACTCGGGGTAGAGGAAATGACCTCTCCACGTCATCCCATGCATACTATGGGAAGGGTGTTGGTATATCCTATGACAACACGAAATTTCACCTAACCAGTCTACAGGTATCATCTCATACTCTACGACACGTCACCCGTCTATCCATCTGAGAAGCTACAATCCATCCGCTCTGCAGCCATCACTCATACTCATATGATAGATAACCCACATAGGGCTTCCAAATGATTTCTACACTAGACAACCCCTCCAATAACCACCTATAGTAGGCAAAATCATGTGTCGTCCTACCCACTCGACGCTCTCCAATAACCGGCACCCATCACCTGTAGCCCACCCAAACAAAACCTAGCTCGAATGCATCAGATCGAGGCATACCAACTGGGTGCACACACACAATGTGCTCATATGCCCAACAATTTTATAAGAAAATGCAACACAAACTGAACCTCTGAAGCCACCCATATGCCCATAACTCCCTGTATAGTTGCACTAGGAATGCTTTGGTGCCCATGTAAAATCGGTCTGGTCTATCACCATATCATGCAAGACCCCATTAGTGATCATGAGAATCTCCCACCATCTGCATATGACAATGCAAAGCAGCAGACTACCTCCATCAACAACACAATAATCCTCGTCTCCTCCGGGATGGCCTTAGTACATCTCTCCATAGCTCAGGCTGGCACTGTGGAACCTCAAATCTACCAAACCCTCACCAAAGACCATCAGCCTCAACTCCTCGGATGCCTCGAAGATATTGAATATACCGCACCCCAATATATACAACCTGTAAGATCCTATATACATCCTCTAGGTGTTTGTGATCTCACTGTCGGTAGATGGAATTTTTGGTCGTTTGAATCCCATTTGTCGATGACGGCAACCATCAAACTAGGCTTTCGGACCACATTCGGTAGTTCCCGACCCCAATCAAAGCCAACCAAAGCAACATGCCCCTAATCCTCGGCCTATCATACCTCCTTGAACTATCATGAGCAGGGGGACACACTATCTCACATCCACAGTTGGTCTCTCGCATGTATCTAAAAAAACATCACATTAATACAACTTGATCATACCCATAATCACTCTTGACACTTCACCTACACTTATTACCCTCCCTCTTTTTCCCCTCACCACTTACCTTCTTATCACATATTCTATCTACCCACCCCAACCCTCACCCACTATTGATCATACCATACCTCTTTCAACCTCTTACCCATGCTTTTTTTTTCATCAACAACATCTTCCTTTCCCACTATCTATCTCACCCAACCATCACAAAGCTCTGTTGGCCCCTTTTTCCCCACATGTTGACCGGTACTAGTTACTTATAACCAACCATGGTCTATCCCACACCGGCATCGGTCACCTTATATGTGACCAGTACCGGTTCGACACCACTAACGTCGACCACCCCTTGACTGATGCCGGTCACTATCGCACAAAAATCCACAATACCTAAACCCCTTTTCCTAGAAACACTACCTTATTCTCCCCATTCCTACCTACCTCTACCCTCATCTCCTCCCCACCCTCATACACCTAACCACACCTCTCCCATTCCAATTCTACCCAATTTTCCTTCCCCAATTCAAATTCCTTTTCCCCCCAAAAAACTATTTTCCCTCCCTAACCTATCTACCCAATCTACCTCTCGAAACTAATACAAGAGATTGAATCTTACCTCATCGTGCTTCCATATCTATGGTGGCATGTTGGCCACCGCACCGGTGGTCCACCCGATCCCTCTCCCACCTTTTCCATGTCTAATCACCAAATCCAATCCTTCTACTCTCCACCTAATCAAAATTGATCTACTTGTGCTCATGAACCCGTCTCACTACGGCTCCTCTAACCAACCAAATCCCTTCACCTTAGTAGGATATCATCCATCATCTTTTTCCCGAAAACACACAACTCATTCAACAGCTTTATTTCATTTTCAAAAATCCAAAATGTACAAATGAATCTGTATTAGATGGATTTTTCTTTTTATATACCCACGTCAACCTGACCGACACTGGTTACAACTAAACCGACTTCGGTCCGTGCCCTAGCTCACCGTGGTCAGTTATACCAAGACCGACATCGGTCATCTACCCCCATAAACTATGATCAGCTTACCTCGACCGTCCCCGGTTATGTATGACCAGCATCGGTTACCTATAATATTTGTGCCCATTCCCCATTGTTGTCGCCACTTAGCCAACCCGGCTGCCATTTAACTATACCCACTCTTATTGCACCAACCTCTATGCCTACCTTACATATTCTTGTCTTTAATTACATTTTGGTACTTGTTATTTTACCCATACCTCGGCCGTACCTATTTTTTGACCTAGCTACTTGGACCTGAAATATTGCTAGTGACCTATGAACTCATGTGCTTGCCATACCTTGCGACATTATTACCCATGTTATTTGACCTAATGAACTTACCTTGCCTCTTTCTATGATTGTTTATCCTGACTCAAACTTTGGTGTACCAGAATATACCTAAACATTCTTGAACTTGACTTGTGAAGTGCTTCCACACCATATCATATACCTTGGATACTAAAATCACCTCAACCTTGTTTGGATAAACCTATCAACCTTAGACAATGTAGAGTTTGCATGCTCTTCAACCTGGTACCGTGCCCCATTTATACATGCATGTGCATTTGACTATTACTACCTTTGACCCTGACCCATTACCTAGATTGCTCGATTGACCTTTACCCCTTTACCCCCATTTGTCGACCTTCCTCTTTATCACATTCACCTTTTATCAAACCACTCACTAATTCTACCTTCTACCTCATCAGTTCTTGGTTTGAGGGGGATCACCTTCACCCACACATGGGACAACCACATCTTATTTTTGTCAGTGTCACTTACCAATACAAGCTATACAACAAAAAGGGGCAAAATGTAGACACCAAAATTGGGTCACACGCTCCTTGACCCTTCGTTAAATAATCAACTTGAACACACTCACCTAACCATGGCCCCTTACACCCCACACTAATATTAATTTAATTAAATTAATCTATGTCCTCACAATATTTATTATTTAATTATCCTAATTAAGATAATTCCCACACCACCACCTCACATAGCCACCTCACCCTAATTCTATTCTTAGTATGTTGCCATAACTAACTAAGACCTAATTAAACCCTTGAAATCAAAGCCTACATCCCCTCTAACCACATTCCCACATAAGAAAAGGTAACTCCTACTCTAGCCCAGATGAATAAAGAGATCTGGCAGAAATCATTGCCATGATCTCCCATTTTTAGTAAACCCAGGGAATCCTGCCCTAATCGACACCTGGGCCACCCCTACACCGATGCCACCAACCTAACTATTTCGGTCATCTTTTTTTCCTTTGCTAACCTTATTTCAAGGTTGGCACATTTTTTGAGAGCAAGAAAGGAGATCAGAGCTGCATGTAAGTGAAACAAGCATCCTTTTACACATCTAGCCATTCTAGAGCCATCACCAACATCAATCAGAGAGCCATTATATTCACGGGAGCACTCCGGGAAAGCACCACTACAGGACCATACACGTATTCTCTAATCAACCACCTCCATCACTCAACCATCATATCCTTAACACAGTAAGTATGGCCCTAATCTAGTATAGTTTATTTTAGTTAGTAATCTTTATTACTCTTGTTATTAATCTATTCTTTGCATGCTTATTGCTTCATCACCCACTTGCTTGTAAATCCAAAGATCCCTTCACCCACATCACCAAATCACCTATTCTCACCTGTTGTATACTTCTGAGCATACCTAAGACCTCCACAGACCCCCCATTCACTCGCCCAAACTTTATTTGACCTCATATCACCCCTACCATTTAACCTATTTTGAGTTTCTTTCACCTCGACCATACCGATGCCAGTTACCCATGCTGTCATCGGTTTTACCTAAACTAACATCGGTTGCATTCATCCAATGTCGGCCTCTATGTTTTACACCTTGACCAAGAACAAACCCAATAGCCAACCTACCGGTTGACCTACATAACCCAAAATTTGACCCGACAGGTCCCAAACCTTGATAGACCCCTCACCTCTTAGATCCAACTATAGCCTAGCCTATTGTGATTGGATTTTCTTATTGTGTTTGAATGAGATGCCTAAATCATATCAATTATAGTATTACCTTTTTTTTTTCTCGCATTAACTTGTTTTAAATAGTGGATTGACAAACCGTCTAGAAGTATCACACTTCTCGGAACTAGCATATGCTAGACAGTCCACTGTCATATATCATTTAACTATATTTTTTTGGTCTTTTTTCCTATTACAGGTAGTTCCTCCTATCCAAAAGGAAGCTCTCACATTCATTTGTGGATCAAGAAGTCAGAATGCACACAACAATCATCAACCAATCAGCATTTAACATGTATTCCTTCTTGACTCTTACCCTTATTTGTTTCGTCATTTCGAAAAGTTAAAGAAAATGGTGAAACACCTCTCATTTGCTTAGGGTTTTACATCTTTAAATGTTTAGTGCTGGTATATTGTTATACTTAATCATCTAAATATCATTTTTTACCATAAGCTACTCTAAAATAAGGTTTAATTCAAATTAGATTAAATCATTTGGTGAACCCCACATCTCCTCGAACATTATTCTTATCTTCTTCCATGGCTGAGACTCATAACTTCTTTACCGATACAAATCTTCATGATCTTTATGCTCATCTTGTTGAAAACCCTCAAGACCTAGATCTCTTATTATTCACTTCTCGTGATGAGGCCAAGTGGTTAGAAGAGATCAACACGTTGGTCTCCAATTATAATTTTGTTCCTATTGTGACACTTCTACCTCCTTCCACCACTACTCTCCCACCTACATCTATTGTCCACATTTCTATGCCTACCCCTACAACTCACTTTACCATCCCCATTACTTTTCACACATGACACATCTCCTCTTCATGCACTCATGACCTCACCTCATTATACCATGATTTGCAAACCAAAATTCGTCAGTTATAACAAACCTCTTAATCCTCCTCTCCATCTCTAGATTCCTCACTCCTCCTTCATAGCCCTTTTGCACCCACTATCTCTTCTTATCTGTTGCCTCTTAATTTCATTGCACCTAAGTTTCCTATCTTTAATGTCCATGGTGACCCTCAAGAACACCTTTGCTCCTTTCACATTGCATGTCTTGACTATGTCGATGACCTTACACTATTGGAAAAATTGTTTCCTCGAAGCTTATATGAATATGTTATGTGATGGTTCTATCATCTACTTGTCCATTTGGTAACATCTTTGACATCTTTAGCTAAGGAATTTCTTGCTCATTTTTCTATGAATATTAGCACTAAGATATCCTATGCACAACTAGCTAAATTCAAACAAGGATCTAATTGATTTAATAAAAATAGCTATTAAATTTGATTTCAGAGTAACTAACAATGTATAATATAATAAAATACAAATGATAAGTGTACAAAACAATACAAAACAATAAGAAAATTCAAGAGATGAGTGACTTAGTTTATTTCTGAATGAACAGGAAGTGATCTGGGTAGGTGCAAATGCTGAACAAATTATAAATAGGGTCATCACTACTTACTATGAAATATGGGACTTAGTATTAGAGCCAGACATAAGGAAAATAATTATATCTAGAACAAAAATAATTCACTTAATATCATTGATTGTGCACTCAAAATAAGAAGGATCTCAATATCACTTGGTCATTTTTTATGGAGGATATGAAAACACACTATAGTAGTAATAACATGGACAAGAACTTCTTCAACTAATTGGAAAAGCTAAGGAAAACATGGCAAGTTAAGGATTGCATTCAATTCAGAGCTTGTCATTATGTGCGGATATAATGACCAATGATAATATGAATAATTTTTTCCGAGAAAGTATCAAGGATCACATCCAACGTGAAGTATGAATGTTTAATCAGACCAATATTTTTTATTCTATTATCATGACACATATGGGAGAGGAAAAATTTCGTTCTAATGAAAGGAACACATTAAAAAATAATAGCATTACAACACAATCATTTCCTCAAACTACTAGATCGACTCTTCAAAAAATTAAAGAGAAATAAGAAGATGTCTTATGTTTCAATTGTGATAGAAAATAAAAAAAGACATATATTCTAAAAAATAGTTGTTCTACATGGAGGTCATTGATGATGAAGAAAAATATGTATAATTTACAAATAAACTATGTGTTTGAGATTCCCAACCTAATATTTCTTACCTTGCAATGCTAGATGTTATCTGCCCAAAAACCTTCAAGGTTGAGGGTCTCTTAAAGGAACATAAAGTAAAAATACTTATTGACTCAAGGCAAACACATAATTTTATCAATAATTATGTGGTTGTATATCTGAACTATTTTATTTATCCTTCCCTAGAATTGCAGATCATGGTTGTAGATTGAGGTACGATTAGTTGTTTAGGGAAAATTCACATTATCAAAATTGACATGGGAGACTAAAATCTAGATTCCCATGTGTTTTCTATTCATATGGGTGAAGAAGATATTATTTTGGGTGTCCAATGGATTATAGCCTTGGAAATGATTGAAATGCACTTACGTGAATTATTTATGCATTTTTGTTCACAAGGAAATATGTTTGAGTTGACAGGGTTGCATGTATAGTCATGTCAAAAGGTGAGCTCTCATAAAATTTAGATAATCAAGGCCCCTAAATCAAAATTAATTGAAGTGGAAGGAAAATAGTCTCTAGCCTACATACCACCATATTCTTAGGAGAAGAGGTAAACTTATTTGGTTATTATTGAGTATATGCCATTAGACAATTTTTACAAATTGTTTCCTCATTTTTAGCCACCACCCACCATATCAGCCTTGAAGATCCAACCAAAGGTTTCACCAAGTATAAGATTAGAGTGATAACCAGTAGAAGAAGGTAATCCATGAGTATCAAATCAAGGGGAATAATCAAAACAATGGAGTGACAACATGGGAAGAGGAGCATTTATTATACCAACATCTAGAGAGCATCAACATTGAGGACTCTGCTTGTGTGAAGCAACATATAAAATTATGAACATTGGGGAAATGTTTCTTTGAAGGGGAGTGGAATACTATGCCCTTAATCCTAGTTCATATATCAGATATGTATAACTGATTTGTGGCTAACATAATATCCTATCATTTCATATCATATTTATTTTTTCTTTTATATGCCTAGTAGGCCAGACTTGGTGCTTGTATAACATAGTAGGGTAGATATATGAGTTAGTGAGTAGTAGAAGAGGATCATATTGAGAACTTGATTCTTATTGTATGGGTTATAGGTTGGCCCCTTAAAGTGGCTAAGTCATTCTACTTGCATAGTGTGATTATTTATCTATATTTTGGTGTTCTTTTGTGTTCTATTGTAGTTGATATTCAGATCTACCTAAATAATTTAATTACATTTAATAACTAACTTAAAGCGTTATGATTTATCCAATACCCTAAGTAAATTAGGTCACAACTATTTTCCATTGTAATACTTCAGGATTCACTAAAACATTTATAGAAAACATCTAAAACTATCATGTGTCATAATTTATTTGGGACTAGCTATTCTACATACAAAATCATACCCCTAGAATCCATACCATACCATAATTGGTATCCACCATACCCCATCATCATGGGATTTCAAATTTTATGACCACTAGAAGAGAATGTGCCAAGTGACCCCGCATCTCCCACTTCAGTAGAAAAACTCCATTTCATGACCCAACATGCCATATGATTGTATTGTGGCACATCATCCAATAATTTGAAAAATGTATTTCAAAAATCCACTCCCCAATTTCTATAATTATTTCCATTGTTTAAAATAAAGAACTTGTTCTCAAGTGACATTGTTATCCAACCAGTATTCAACAATTTTTTTGTAGGTGATTTGAGTGGTCAAAATTCCTAACTGGTAAGTTTTTGGCCTTGAAAATGAAGACATCATTTTTAAAGTGACAACATATTGACTATTTAAGTCATTCTTTGAATTCCATCTCTATTTCAAATGTCCTCTCATATAGAATATTGGTTTTAGAGGCATTTTTATTGGTGTGATGGGGTAAGATTTACCTTTTATTTAATTATTAAGTTAATTACCCTCACCCATGGTGATTCATATCACTTAGGTGAGTCATAGGTATTTTAGAGAGTTATATGACATATGACAAATTATGTCATAGAAATCATATGTGTCAATGTTTCATATGTCATATGGGAGTTACATTCCATTCTTGGATTGTAACTCCCCTCTCCATTTTTGGTGTATGACAAGTCTAGGCATGGGAGTTACACAACACTCATTCATATGCACTTTCATTTTGATCCAAGTATGAGTATACCATTTTTCTTATGCACAAGTTCCTTGAGATATGTTTCTTGCTAATTACTTGGAGCATTACGTGTTTTATTTTAGAGTGCAACTCCATCGATGTGCACACATTCCATATGATCTTCATGCCATCATTCATGGTATCAGATATTGAATTTTGGTAATCATGTCACTCACTTCATCATTGTTGATTACTCTTGACTTCATGATTTTATTGACTTTTAGTATAAAAAAATTATCTCGCATTGGTTTTTTTGCAATATTGGCATTATTTTTCTTAACACTTGGTTTTGTGGAAGTTTTTTTGGTTTTGTGGTTTTTTTGGGTGTGTGTCTAGGTTTTTAGGGGGTTTTCCTCCAAATCTCGATAATTGTAGCTAAGTTTAGTGGTGGCTCCAAGTTTGGAGGACTTGTGACTAGTTATGCCTGAGCTTCTTCCCTACAACCCTCTTACACCTCTCATCTTTCCATTAATATCGCAAATCTCACCATGTAGCTCTTCCTCCCTGGGTTCATCCTAACCCCCCGAGATCCTCTTGGATTTGCAAATCAGTGATCTTCCTTTGTTTTCCACTTAGATCACTGAATCCCCTCACCTTCCGATCCTTGCATAACTCACTTGATCCATCTCAGGATCAATTCTTTCCCTAAATTACATTGGGATACCGAGCCTCTTTTAGAACCTTGCCTCTCTTAGTTCCTCATTCCAACCCTTGGCACCTTATATCAGATCCTGAGTTCACCTTCACATAGGGTCTGAACCCCACTCCCTATACACTCACCCGAGTTATCTCCTCAATCTAACTGGGTTCATTGGCCTCTCTTACACTAATCCACCCTAGGCTCCAATCGGCCTCACCAAGCTCCTCATCCTTCTTTATATCCTCCTATGTTTTACATCCTTGAATGAGATCCTCACCTTTGGCTCTGTGCATTTAGAACCCTAGCCCATGCCATGTCTACTAACAATTCCTTCTCTAGCTCACTCAATCTATGGTATTATAATATCCCCTGACTCCATTCCTCACCTCGGTTGCACGAGCCCTCTCTCGAGCCACTCACCCTTGACCCAGATCAGCCTCCTTTTGCACGAGACCACCTCATTTCATCTCTATCCCGAATTGACTTGTAGCTCGACCACTGAGATGAGATCCTTCACTCTTCCTTAGGTCATCCCTTTGAATTTTTAGGGTTTCCTTTTTCTTCTTCCTTAATTATTTGGATAATAAGGTAAATTCAAAACTTTTTTTTGACATTTAAAATTAAGTCCTTACTATTATTATTTTTATCTTAATTTTTTAATCTCTATACTAGGGTAGGAAATTGGAAAACTAAAAATTAGGGTTCATTGTTCCTTTTTAGATCTAATTCATTGTTGGAAATTATTGTGAAGGGGATAGTTCTTATAATTCTGGGGTTATTGTAATTGGGTAAATTTTTTAGTCTTATTCTAATATTGAGCTCTTATTGTTACTTGTGGGTTAGTGAGCGCATCCACCACAACCTTGTGGAAAGGGATCCCCTTTGCGACATGAGATGAGGATTCTCACATAGAACTTATTTTTTGCTTGTTTTCCCGTTCTAAAAATTTATAGTGCTTTTTATAATGTTGTTTTTCTTGTGTGCATTGAAACTTATTGTGGTCTCCACTCTTGCGTGAAATATTCCAATTGAAAGGTGAGTGGCCAATTGGTTTAGACCACATGAACACAGTTGATTATAATCAACACACTAAGTATAAAGTTCCACAAATAGGGGGTAAAACTATTGTTATCAGATGTGTGTGTTTCCTTTCTTTTATGCATTTTTTATTTTCTCTTTCCTTACAATAGATGCTGCCAATGTTCCTTTTCTCATAGTGTTTAACATTCATGCATGAAAATCCAAAATGATAATTACACTACGGGGTAAAGGATTGTACCAAATCACTATGGGAGTGGAGAAATAACCAACAACCAAACCCAAGAAATCTAAATGGTTCAACCAATGTGATGAAGCCTTAGGTATTATTTGTATATATATTTCTCCTGACCTTATCTTTCACATTGTGTCTTACACAACACCTAACAGAGCCTACAAAAATATAGATGGTATGTTTGGAAAACACTATAACATGAGATCTCATGAGATAGAGAAAAATATCCTAGGTTTGAATCCTAATATATTTAATAACCTATAGGCATTCTTATACAAATTTGTTCACATGAGACTATTGTTGAAAAAATGTGGATTTTATAATAAGGATTCCCAATTGATTTTATTTTTTCTTTCTAAGCTTGGACCGGAATAATTTGTCAAAGAACAAACCACAAGTAAATCCAAATTTATTTGCATAATGTTACACAAGTAACCATGATAATGGAGTAAAGTTGAGATGGAGAGGAAAACATAAGACAAAGAGATAGAAGAATTGCAGTTTCTTTCTTGTAGTAAGACAATGGGAACTATCAACCAAGAAAATATAACCCTTTAAAGTGGAGAAGCCATTCCAATTTATAGCTTTACAATGTGTCTCTTCATCTACCCCCACATGACCTTTCATATTCCAACCATTTGTGACCTTTCACATTCCTCTAGGAATGAAAAATAAGCCCCTTTATTATTAATGGAAAAGGTACTTTTACAATGAAAAATTAAAGGTCACTTAAGTGAATAAGACAAAAATTCAAAAGCACATTTCCCACTGGAGAAATAGAACATGAGAGAGAGATGAAGAGAGATGATCATGTTGAGGAAGAAGAATCCATATATGAAGAAGATCCAACTCCCACGATACCTTGTGGAAATGCTCTGGGAATGAATTCCTTACTTTGAGCTCCTTATTGAACCGTACCACTATGAAGACAACCTTCTCTGACTGTGGAATGCACACATGTTCCAAAACATTGACCCAAGTCTCAAGAATACCATTGAGTGTTCTACACTATGCAAAAAAAAATTGTGGTATTATAAATGGAACTTATAATTCCCGCAAGAGATTCAAAGGTATCCTCATTGAAGGAAAGGGGTCTCTAACTTCTTTCAAAACCAGTTCTTGAAAGGAACTCGGGAGTTCTTATAAGGATGAATTTTTAATGAGTGAAGATGATTCGAGCTCTTGAAATATTTTGATAACACTCTCTAAGATTTATGATGCATGCTCCTTTATAGAATCAAGATCTAAAATGGCATCATTCATTATATCACACCTAACACCCATCGTGCATGACAACACATGAGACAAATTCTCATAGATGGATGCAAATAGATTCTAGTTCACCAAGGAGTAGGAGTGAAGACAACACATCTAAGACACCAATGGGAGAAAACTATTGTTGGCGAGAAAATTTTTTGGGTGGAAAAATTAGGTGTCTCCACCAACATTCACGAGGATATGCCCCTCTACATTGAATGGTGCAGCTCCCATTATTGAAAGTAAACTAATCCTAATCCTATTTAAATGTTGTGGGTGGACAAATTAGTTAGGGATCACATAGGGACACTCCATTGAACCTGTGGTAAATTTATTATATGGGGTACAAGGGAGGAAATTACAACAATGAGGGGAAAGGAGGGAAGTTAGACAAGGAAGATTACTACTATGAGTAGATTGCAGAGCTCACACCTAGTAACTAGAGTAGTTTAACATTCAATATAGAGGAAAACATGATGAAGTTATCTAGTGAGATGGAAAACCCAAGACACCAAGTTCTCAGGTTCATCTATCGAAGATACAAAGCTCTTGCATCACTATACTTACAAAGTGCATGAAAGAGGGAAGTGGAGAAACACAAGACACTTATAACAACTATGTTCATTTTATCAACGATGAGAGGAAACCATGCATACAAAGCTGCACACATTCATACATCTTGGAAAACATAAACTCTATTCCTTGATTGACATTTACACAAGTTCAAAAGTAAAGGAAAAGAATAAAGTGGAAGAAATTTTAGCTTTATTTCATGTATATTGGTTACACAAAGTCCAACAAACACAATCCACTATTGCCACAAAATACATCATTTTTAGGATGTAATTTTCTGGATTTTTTGGAATGGAGAATCCATCCCAATTCGTAGCAATGTATATTGACTCTTTTCTTACCTCCCACATGAATCTTCATTGTCTCATTCCACTCGTGACTTTTCACCTTCCTAGGAAGTGAGAAATAAGTTCCCTTTTATAAATTAAAGGGGATTTTACAATGTTACTTTATAAAGTCACTTAAGTGAATGAGACAAAATACAATGATTACACTCAATGAACAATTAGAAATGAGTGAGAAAAAGAGGGAGAAAGAGAGAAGGAAGGAAAAGTTGTTACATTTGGTGAAGATACCCCCTACTATGATAAACCTTACTAAATCATGTCTCTTGATGGTGGATCTTTGAGTGGGTTCCTTTACCTTGAATTCCCGATCTATGAGCTTATCTTCCCTAGAATGAAAATGTTGCCTAGCACCTTGTTCCATGTCTCAAGGACACCACCGTTATTTTTACATTAATGAATCTATTCTTTGTGATCCATTGTAATTGTAGCAATACAACTCCTGATGCCAACCAAGGACTCTAAGTTTTCTTTATTGAAGGAAAGAGAGTCACCTTCCTCCTTTTGACCCAAAAGAACTCATTTCAGATACCAATGGGAGTATCTCCTCCAAGCAGCTGACCTCTTTTGCAAACTCCTCCTCCATCTTATTTACTTAAGTTAATGTTGCACAAGCATATTGGATGAGAGACATGATGTCCGGACACAATGCCTTTCCTTGCACGATGATTTCCTCAATCCACTTTTCATAGGATTTTCCCCACATCATGTATTCATGTGATTTCTTGATCACCTTGGGGTTGATACCATTGATTGGGGGATATATTTGATAAGAAGGGGAAGTATTAATTCTTCTCCTGAGAAGGGATGAATGTATGCACTATGAGTTCTTACATGTTCTTCTAATTGCACAATTGTTTTCTTGTATTCTTCAATTTGAGCATGAAGAAGGGAAGAGGATTCTTTAAACAAGTGAATGTCGCCTTCGTGAGAAGCTTGACCTAATGAGATGTGTGTCAACTCATAATCAGATGGAGTCATTTATTCCATGGGATTGTCAGTATTAGGCCTAAAAAATTCAACATACTAGTTACCTGAGGTGTCACTGAAGAAGTGGAAGCTACCTGGGCCTTCTTCATTCGCTTGGGTTTCAACATTCCAGAGATTTTTGTGGGACTGGGAATGGTAGTGAGTAGCGTTGTTCTTGGCCCACTCTCAAGTACTTATTGAATCCATGGAAAAAACTCCTCAGGAGTTACTATGATGTCAGTTATCATATTTTTTTTAGAATCTTTCCAAAAGGCCAACTCTTGATCACCTTGAGAAGACATATTTAGATGCTTGTGTAGAGGAAGACACTGCTACAGATTACCTCTTCTTGTCCGTGAAGCTCGGTCTGACTAAATCTCCTTGGCTCACTTAACTAGAAAAATTGAGCTCCATGGTGGAAAAAATAAATGATATATGTTGCTATGGAGATGATATCAAATTTCTATACCGGGATTGAAATCTGCTATTTTTGGAAACTAGGTCCTAGGAGCTGCTATTGGGCAAGGCGAGTTTTCTTTTTCCCCTTGTTGATTACAATGAGGTGCTTCCTTCACATTATAGGATTATCATAGATGTCTCAGGGAAAATTCAGAGAACTTTCTATTTTTGGAAAAAAATTCTTTTTGCTTTTTTTGACCTTTTTGACTTTTTGACCCACATGCCCTAGTTTTCGGTTTGTATGATTTTCATTATTCTTTCTTCTTAGGGGGAGTTTTATGTTTTTGGAAACTTACCAAAAATTGTAAACTAGTGGCACTTGCTATTTTTTGAAGCACAAACTATGAGTGTCAAATTGGATAAAACTTGATGGACTCTTTCTGGGATTTTTATTTGGTTGCTCTGTATAAATTTTCAAGTCAAACTGCTTCTGGATTGATGAAAAATGAAGGAAGAACGCCTTAGGGAAAAAAAATTCAAATGGATGCCATTAAAAATTAGGGAAGTATTTTCAAGTTCAGTTTTTCTAAAATTTTAAGATTTTTAGATGAAGAATTTTTCCCAAAATTTCATGAAGATTCGATCACCGCTTCATTAGTTATGAGCAATTTATGGTTTTGGAGTCAAGGGTTTCTAATAACACGTAGTTATGGTTTTTCTCAAAAGTATTCATTCTTCACATTTCAGTAATGTGAACTAATGTAAGAAATATGTTGAAGGTGGTAGGAAGGTTGTGGAAGCAACACGAATGGCAGGGTGAAGAAATTCTGACAGTTGGAGCTTTCACAGGCGTGCGCACATGTAGCACTGGAAGCAACAAGAAATATGAAAAACCTTGCATATTTTTAATGGTTTGGAAGGAGTGCACTTTATTGCACCAACTGCACCAAGTTATTGGTTCAAATGGTTCAAGGAAGCTCACCCTCTTCCCATTTGAGCCCCTGGACCTGTAACATGACCTCAATTCATCTCTTTCTCGTAAGTTGAGCCCCCAGGCTTCTTTTCCATGCTCACTGCTCCAGCCAATTGTGAAGTGCCACATGGCCCAATAGGGATGGGAATTTTTTTGCACCAATTGTGTAAAAGTGTACCTCATCCCTATTGAGCCATGTGGCACTTCACAATGGGGAGTGGTGAGCATGGAAAAGAAGTGTGGGTGGCTCAACTTACGGGAAAGAGTTAAAATGAGGTCATGTTAAGGGTCGAGGGACGCAAATGGGAAGGGGGTGAATTTTCTTGCACTATTGGAACCAATAATTTGGTGCAATTTGTAAAAAAGTGTGTCACTCTCCCATTGGTTGGATTTCTAGCCCAGATAAATGACTAATTGTTGGAGGCTTACCTTGGGGAGTTGCATGTCGAGACTATATCTTGAGCTTTCAGAGGAGTTTTTTGATGAAATTTTATATGATTCTTCCTAAAAAATGACCTTATGAATCCAATTTTTGGGGTATGAGCTCCTGATTCTTCCATTTACTTCCTAAAAATATGATTTTTATTCTGACTCCAAGGTCGTGCATGTAAAAAATTTATTGTAGACCTAATTCACATAGGTGTTGTGAATAATATGATATTACCATCCTCTATTTCTCAAAAATACCTTTTAGAAGATATTTTTTTAACTCCTAAATCCTTCTGGAGCTCCCAGAACCACTTCATGAAGCTCGGGGTTGTTTTGGTATTGTGTAACGCTTTGGCCTCCAATACGCACTTTTTTGAAACTGCTCCAAGACTTTGAAAACCTCCCAAAATCTTCCAAAAATAATTAAAAATGTTCCTAGCTCTCTAATACAACTCCTTGATGGATTTAGGTCTTTCTTTCTATTCCGAGAGGTGTGCGCCGACCTTGAGAAGTCTAGAGAACAAACCTTCCCAAGTTTGTCAAAAAGCCTGTCTTGGTGGATCTTTCTTTGAAAGCTCCTGCACTGTCTAGATTCCCCTAAATCACCTATGGGAATACTGACACAACACATTGGACTATTCAGAGATATGGGATAGGACTGACTCGAGGATTATGGTGATATGAAGGAGTACTTAGAATGACCTTTGGGATAAAAAGTTTCGGGTAGGGTATAGTTGTCATGCTTGAAAATTAGGAATTTTCTTGTTGCACATTTGCATAAAAACACTATCCCAAAGGGATTTTTATTTTATTTATCTCCCCTTTGTCACTTTGATCTTTGAAATAAAAACCAAGACAATATACACCAACTATATTTAATGTTTACTACATCAACTATAATCTTACAAAAATATACACCCTCCCACTTTACATTATTCCACTTAGTGTGAACATAAGACAATTTCTGACACAACTCAATCATGATGATCTTGTCACTAAGATATTTTTGTAACCGGTGATGGGCAAGGTAAAAACCTCTGACCTTGAGATAGGTGAACGTGGAAAATTGAGTGAAAAATTGAGTGAAGTGAATTTTTCACTTCTCAATCAACTCAATTTCCTATGATGAGATTCTATGTTAAGTATTTCCCTAAAGGATCCTTATGACAAACATGGTGAATGCACTATTTACCCTTAAGAAATGAGAGCTACTCTCTCAAAATGTGAGTTGAGGATACTTTTCAAATGTGGGTGAATTTAGTGGCACATTTGGGGTAGTAAAGAGACCTTATAAGGATCTTTTATATGTGAGAGCATACACCCAATATGAGGTCATTGAGAACTTCTTGAAGGTAGGAAACTGTACCAACTTCCTGTGAATGTGCTACTTATGATTTTCCCCTAGTCAGTCATTTGATTTGCCTATGTGACCACTAGAATAAATTGGTCCATATAATCATGGATTTACTTCATGGTTTCTTGTCCCATTAACCTGTTTAGTAGGACCACAATATCATATTAGGCCTCGTGAAATTCACTTCAAGACAATGATTTAGGCATTCGAGAGGGTTTTCTTCCCTATTTGAGCCTTGACCCCATTATCAATCCATGCAAGTATGAATCTATCCATGATCATTCCTGAGAGGAAAATTATCAAGTGATGATAACCATATTATTGCAAGTGGGAATATGTAAGCATTGTGAAATTCCCTTCAGAGTGAGAACTACCAGAATTGAGTTGTCATAAATAAGAATTGTTCTTGAATCAGGGTCATAGTGTTGGGAACAAGCTAGAACTAGCTCCATGCTTTGAACTAAAAATGAATGACCACTTGCCCAAAATAGAACACTTGAGAAAATATTCTCTTCCAAAGGTTCTTGAGGTTCATTCAACATCCTTTATTTGATTTTTCCATATCTATGTGAGAGACATCACTATCTCTTACATTGGGGTATTCAGTGGATAATATGGAAATTGGCTCAAATCCTGTGTACTTGATATTCATGGTGACTAGAGATGGTGACATGAGAGTGAGATGGGGAGTGTGAAAATTTTGAACACAATATAAGAACTTACTAATTTTAGTAAGTCACAATTAGATGTCTAGTTTTAGCAAATTTCATTAATGTCACTTTTTACTGTTTTGAATTTGAGAGAGAGGATAGTGTTGTTGAAAACCACCGGTTTATATGAATTTTTATTATTGGAAGGTCATCTTGGATGGTTGAATCTTCCCATTAAGCTTCTAAGGGATGTCCTCATGTGATATAAAGACCGAAAATAGACCTTTTAAGCCCACGAGAATACTATTCTTTCATAGATCTTATTAGCTTCAAGAATCAAGCTAGGTAAACTTTTCTACACATGTAACACACTTGAAAATCATGTTAGCACATTCCTCTCGACTAGAATGAGGGTGAAAAAATTAAAATGTTAGATGGTGGAAAGGTTTACATTGACTAGGAAAGGGAATTTCAAGTATGGATTTGGTTCTCATGATCAAAATTTTTAAATTTTGCATGGTAGGAATTTAGCATGACAACACTACCTAACTCATTTACTTGAGAAAAATAATTTATATTTTCTTGAGCCTATCAATAACAATTCTTTAAAATTAAAGTCTTGTAAAGAAAATGAAAAAAATTCCAATAAGAAGAAACGAAAAGCCTTCATAGATAGAATAACTCCATCAATATGGGTTATAGATTCCATTTCCTTGCACAACATGGGTTCCTCTCACATTAAGTTTTATGATGTGGAATATTGAAGCATGTCCCAAATCACCTTGGGTGATGATACATCCATTGTAATAGCTGGTATTGGATCAATGGAAGTCAATGGGGAACCTTCAATGATGTCCTTAGTGTTCCCCAAATTTTCACCAATCTATTATCAATTTACCAAATCACCCATATTGGCGAGGGATGCATTTTGAATTCAAACCTAACTCATTGATCGTTAGAGAGTTACACTATGAGTCTATATTGGCATAAGTAAAGGTAGGCCACCAAGTCCATTTGTATAATATTTCCCACTTTTCTCTTGACTCTTCTCTCACTATCCGACTAACTAATGCTTATGATGTTAGCAAGCTATGACATGAACAGTTTGACCATTTAAACAATCATTACCTTAAGAAATTGAGATAACATGAGATGGTCAATGGATTACCCCATGCTAGAATTTTCTAATGGTATTTATGAGGGTTGTGCCCTTGGAAATCACCTCGAAAAGAAATTTTGCAAAGCAAATCCTTGTAGAGATTCTCATACCTTAGATCTTTTCCATAGTGAATTTTTTGGTCCTCTTCTGTCTCCTTCATTCAATAGATCTCAATACCTAATTACCTTCGTTAAAAACTTTCATGTTATTTGTGAGTTTACTTTCTTAAATAGAAATATGAAGTTTTTGATCACTTTATGAACTTTAAGGATCCCACTGAGAAAAAAGTTGGAAGTTCTATCAAGGTTCTTAGAATTGATAATGGAGGTGAGTACGTGAGAAATATATTTGACAAATTTTACACCCATGAAGTCATTTATTTTCAACGTACAATTGCTTATAGTCTAAAAAATGGAGTTGACAAAAGGAAGAACAAAACCCTTAAGGATATGGGAAATTGCATGATCCAATCCAAAATCCATCCTCTCGTAGTACTAGGCCGAAGCCATGAAATATGATTTCTACATTCGAACCACATTCCACACAAAGTAGTAAAAGGGATGACACCCTTTGAGGCTTGGTATGGATACAAACCTGATTTTGAGAAATTTCTTTTTTTTCAGTTCAAATTCCATGGCTTTAATACCTAAGAAGAAATGCAAGTCCTTAAAACCACATTACAAACTTGTATCTTTTAGGTATCATGAAGGTGTGAAGGGTTATAGAATTTTGAGCCCCACCAACCATGAGCTCTATATCAAGAGAAGTGTGAAATTCCAAGAGACATCTCCTACTTCCAGTTCTCTCTACATATAGAGGCCACTTTTCCCCTCTATGAACATGATTAAGATTCTTTTGATGATGTTTTTGAGCCTCTCGCTCCTCCATCTACCTATTCTGATAGTAGTGATGATGAGGAATTTTTCACATCTCAATCAAATGATGATTCAACATATTATGAGATCGAATCTCCTCCTGACCCCCACTGTGATATGGAGACCTTCTAGAGTGCTATTGATTAGACAAGGGATCCTTTGGATGAAAAATGAACTTGATGAGAGTTTGCTAGGACCCATGCATTTTTGACCCTTGATTCCTGAGTGGGATTATGCAATGGAATATGAATATTCCTCTCTCATTAATAATCATACTTGGGATGTCACCACTTTTCATAAGGGAAGAATTTTTTTGTGTAGGTGGATATATCAAATCAAGTACGGTGTCGATGTGAACATCAACAAGTATAAGGTGTGAATCATAGCTAATGGTTTATCCTAGGTTCAAGGGTTTCTTATTTTGAAACCTTTTCTCCCATTACAAATATGAATTCTATTCAAGTAACCTTAGCCACAACTACTACTAACATGGATGTAATGTCCACCAAATAGACGTTATGAGTGCATTATTTTATGGTGATATAGAGGAATAAATCTATATGGAACAACCTCTAAGTTATGTCTATTATTCCTCCCTTGTTTTAAACCTGGGAATTCACTCTACATTCTCAAATAAGCCCATCGGGCTTGGTATGACAATATGGATTGCTTTCTTCTCACTTTTGGGTTCACTAGGTGTCACTTTGACATAAATGTTTACATTTTATAGAAAAAAAAGTCCATATTTATCTTATTTTTTATGTTGATGACTTGTTAATTACAGGAAATTCTTCCTCAATCATTGATTATGTTAAGAATTCCTTAGAAAACAAGTTCTCCATGACCAACTTGCGTTTTATCCACTACTTCGGATTCAGATCAATCAGTTTGACTCATGGATCATCATTACTCAACCCAAGTATGCCCTTGATTTTCTTGCTAGGTTTAACATGATTGATTTTAATCCATCTCCCACTCCCTTCCTTTCTAGATTCAAGTTATTAGATGATTACTCTAATCCCTTAGTTGATGATACCTTTTATCATCAATTTTTTGGTATCTTAACCAACCTAACCCATACTAGACCGTATTTATCATTTATTACTGGCATTATGTCTTGATTTATGTAGAAACCACATGAACCACATTAGAAAGTAGTGAAGCGGATCCTTCACTACATTAGAGGAACCTTCATAGATGGAATTCACTACTTGGGAGGGACAAAGATTGATTTATTTGGATACACATATTCTAATTGGGATGGTGATCTAGACCATTGGAAATATACCTCCATATATAAATTTTTATTTTGGTTCATGTCCTATTAGTTGGTCAAGAAAGAAGTAGAACATGATTGTTATATCTTCTACAGAGGTAGAATACAGGGGAGTAATCAACATTTCCATAGAAGCTATTTGGTTATATGGGATTCGATAGAGTTTGGTATTTAGTATAGAAAACCTACCATCATGCATTGTGATAACCTTAACATGATATCCATCTTCAAATATTTGGTTTAACAGTAATGGATGAAGCACATTGAGATCCACATGCACTTCATCAGGGACTTGATTCTTAGAGACATAATTGTTGCAGTACTACCATAATTTAGAATTAGATTATAGAAATTTTCACCAAACCATTCATTAAAGCCAATTTTATTCACTTGTGCTCTCTACTTAGGGTGATTTCTACTATTGCAAAACATCTACTTCAGGATTTCAGGTCATCTTTTCCTCTTCTTCTTCAAGAAATATTGTAGTTTGTACATGTGTACACCATCAAGCCTTGTTGTCAGGACATATATGACACATATTTCTTAGTTTGTATAGGGGATTCTTCTATCTCTTGTAAGTGGATTTTTTCCCTTTGGGTTTTCTTCCATTACTTGAGATCCTTATTGTACATGGGTACCTCATTAGGCCTAGCTTCTAAGACCCATTTCTCTTTTTTCTTTCCATGCCTCATCCCAAGCTTTGTTGAAGGGGGGTGTTAGTGTGAGGGGGTACTATTTACCTTTTATTTATTTATTATGTTAATTTCCCTCACCCATGGTGAGTCATCTCACTTAGGTGAGTCATAGGTCATTTAGGAGCTATATGATGTATGAAAAATTCTATCATAGAATTTTTTTATGTGTTAGTGTGTCATATGTCATATGGGAGGTACATTCCATTCATGGATTGTAACTTCCCTCTCCTTTTTGTGTATGAAAAGTCTAGGCATGATATTTACACAAAACTCCTTCATATGTACTTTCATTTTTGATCGATGAGTATGAGTAGACCATTTTTCTTATGCACAAATTCCTTGGGATATTTTTCTTGTTAATTACTTGGAGTATTACATGTTTTCATTTAGAGTGCAAATTTGTCAATGTGCACGTATTATGGATGATCTTCATGCCCTATTTCATTTTAAGGAATTCTTAAGGCACAAAATCTCATTTTTTAGTGTAACCACCTTCATCATGGGCATCTTTTTTTCAACATAGGTATTGTCATGCATGCTTTGCATTTTATAAAAGGGTATTGTATGTTCACTTAAATGTGGGTATGAATTTTATAATTCGTCACTTGAAGTAGAAACAAATGGGAAATCATGTTGCAGATAGGTAAATTTTAATGAAGTACATTAGTGGACTCCGTAGCCACTTGAAAATGCTATTCCTCTTGGTCAAGCCAGTGAATTTAGATGAGGCTTGTTCTCAAGCCCACTATCTAGAGATGGAAAAGAAGAAGAGTTCATCTACCTCTCAACATGATTCATACAAATAAGGTGACACAAAGCAATAGGAGAAAGGAAAAGGGAAAGGTAAGAAGAATGCAACTTTCATTTCTAAGAAGGATATTAAAGTTCATTGTGGTCCTTGTGATGTTGAAACTCATTCCGAGGAAAAATGTTGGAAGCTCTATCTAGGATTACATTCCTTCAAGAAAAAGAAGAATAAAAATAAGGCCATGGCTTCCCTCCAAGGGGGTGATATATTTTTAGGAAAGAGGTGGATGAAACAATGTGTTTTACCTTTTTCCATAGAGAGGTATGTTTGGGTAGTAATAATAATTTTCTTGAAAGTGAACTTACTAATATTTTTCCTATAAAAATCCAAGTGAAGAAAACCCAATTGGAAGTTCTTTCTAATACTTATTCTCAAGATAATTTGATAAGTAAGGAGTTAGTTGATAAGATGAAATTATATACTTACAATAATCCAAATCCATACCCATGGGGTTGGGGGAAGAAAGGCGTAGACATCAAGGTTACAAAACAATGCAAAATTATGTTTGGTATTAATAAAAAGTTCATTGATGAAAGTAATTTGGATATTGTTCCTCTTGATGTGTGTGGCATAGTGTTTGGCATCATGTACTTATATATCAGGGATGCCATCTTCATGAGAAGAGCCAACCAATGTTTTTGGTGAAGGATGGTAAGAACTACCTCATTTTAGCCTTTACAGGAGACTCAAAGATATATTTGGTAAGTTCCTTTGAAGCTAAGAAGCTTACTAATGCTAGTGGGAAATGTGCATTACTTATCTTGAGAGATATACAAGAAGAGGAATTTGTTGTATCTAAAACCACTTGTAGCATGTTTACTAACAAAGAGCAAAAGTAGATGAAAGAGTTGGTTCAACAGTTCAGGGAAGTTTTCCAAGAGCCTATGGGGTTAAATCTGGTCAGGCCAATTGAGCATGAGATACAATTTCTACCCGATAGTCCTCTTCCAAACTTGGGATTGTACATGTAGTATTTGAAGGATGCCAACGAGGTAAAACAAAACTTACATTCTTTGATTAAGTAAGGTATAATCCATCCTAGCACTTCTCCATGTGGTTCTCCTATTGTTTTAGTACATAAGAAAGATGGTTCATGGAGGATGTGTGTTGATTATAGGGCACTAAATAAAATAACCATAAAAATAGGTACCTTATTCTTTGAATTGATGATTTGTTGGATTGGTTACAACATGTTAAATATTTTACTAATCCTGATTTGAAATATGGGTATCACCAAGTTTGGATTATGGAAGAGGACATCTAGAAAATAATGTTCAAGACTAGGAAAGGGTTGTATGAATGGTTGGTCTTACCATTCGGGATATGCAGTACATCGGCTACCTTCATGAGGTTGATGAATGAGGTAATGAGACCCTTTATTGATTCCTTTTTCATTGTGTACTTGGAAGGCATTTTGGTTTTTGGAAAAACTTTTGAGTAGCATATTAACCATTTGCATCAAGTTGTGCAAGTTCTAAAAGAGAATTGGTTAGTGTTAAATGAGAAGAAGTGTGAGTTTTCTCAACAATCACTTGTATTTTGGGGCATGTGGTTAGAGATGGATGGTGAGGATTGATCTGACTAAGATAGAGGCCATTATGAATTGGCCTACATCATCTAATTTGACTGAGACCAAGAGTTTTATTGGTGTAGTTCATTATTTGAGGAAATTCATCAAGAACTTCTCTTCCATAGCAACACCACTACATTATGTGACAACATATGGAAAGGTTTTTGATTGGGGTAAGAAACAACAAAGATTATTTTGAGTCCTTTAAATACAAGATTAGTCATGCTCTAGTTTTGGAAGTACCTAACTTGCAAATTCCTTTCAAAGTAGAAAATGATGCTAGTGAATATGTTATAGGAGGTAGGACTCGTATTTGTAACTATAATTTTAAAATTGTTTCAGGGAGAAAATTTGAATAATTTTACATATGATAAGGAATTGTATGTTCTTGTGCAAGTGGTCAAGAAATGGAAACATTACTTGATGGGTAAGGAAACTATCATACACAAGAATCATCAACCTATTCAATATTTACAAGCTCAAAATAAATTTCAACAAGTTATACACTATAAGTGGGTGGGTTTATTGCAATGGTTTCATTTGATCATGAAATATAATAAAGGTGACACTAACTAGTTAGTTGATATGTTGTCTATACCTCCTTTACTTTCAGCTACATGTAGTTTTACTCTTCTGAACCCTTTTATGTGAAGCATATCAGGAAGGTTATGAGAAGGATATATATTTTGGAGAAATATTTCAGTAGAAACCTCTAAGTGAGGGATTTTCACTTAGGGAAGAATATTACTTCAAGATAGGTTGCTCTACAAGAGTGATAAACTTTGTGTTCCTAAGGGTGAAAGATTTTAGTTTATGAGGGAAGCACACACATCTAAAGTGATTGGTCACTTTGGTGTGATAAATATTGTTGTACATTTACATAGTTATGTTTATTAGCCAAAGATGCAAGAAAAAGTTGCCAAATTTATCAGGGGTTGTGTTTTATGCAATATAAACAAGCCTAGTAATAGAAATTTAGGTGTGTATATTTCATTACCAGTTCCTTCCCGACCATGGGAAAACATCTCCATGGATTTTATGGGAAGTTTTCTTTCTCCCAAGAAACAACCTATGATTATATTTTTGTTGTAGTGGACCGGTTCAATAAAATGTGTATTCTCATTCCTTGCAAGAAGACAATTAAAGCTACTGATGCAGATGAGTTATTTTTTGCTAATATGTGGGTTCATTTTGGTTTTCATAATCCTACTATGTTAGATAGGGAATCAAGATTCATAGGAAATTTTTGTTCTACTTTTTGGGAAAATATGGATACTAAGTGAAAAGGTCTACTAATTTTCATCCACAAATAGATGGGAAAATAGAAGTGGTAAACTATACCTTGGTTCAACTCTTGAGAGGGTACAAAAGGAAACTTCCTAGGACTTGGGATGAAAATTTGGTGTATATACAACATTCTTATAACAAGGAAATTCATGCTTCCACTAGTAAGACACCTTTTTTGAAGCATGTTTTTATTATTTTCTTAATATTTCATTTGATGTTGTTCTAAGATTACCATGCAAAAAAAAAAGAAAGTGGATTTGGAAGTGCAAAAAGATGATAATTTCATTAAGAAAATTCATTAGATACACCTCCGGGTATAAGATAGGTTGAAAGAGTTACGTACAATAATAAAGCAAGGCATGATTAGTACAAAACCGAGTGTTCTTTCTTTATTGGTTACAAGGTATGGTTATACTTGAGTACAAAAAGGATACAAGGTAAAGCTAAGAAACTCAAGCCTATTCGATATGGCCCATTTGAAATTATGAAACAAGTAGGGAAGAATAAATTTCCTTGGATTTTCCTCCTTATATGAGAATATATTCATTTGTGAATGTTGAGAATTTACGTCTTTTTGAGCCCCCATGTTGGATCGGAAGAAGAAGGATTTTTGTTACCATATATTGAGGAAATTTATCTATAAAATTAGTTAGAATTGCATGAATATTTTGCATTGTAGTGGAAAGAGAGGAAAACACAATGAGGAGTGCAAGATAGGTGGTTGATTGCATTGAAATGTCAATTACCTATCAAGACCAGGTGGTATTCTAGAGAAGATGTGGGGAAGAAATTTCCTCATCTCATCAGTCCTGAAGCTTTTAGGGACTTAAAATCCTCAAATTGGGGAGGTATGATCTAAAATGGATCTAGAAGTATAAAATTCTATGTATTATCCTATGAAACTTGTAGTGCATACCCTCAACATGTTCATTGTTCTATAAATGGTTAAGTCAAGATGACAGTGATCCAGATACCTTCGAATGAAAAAATAATCCATTTCTTGTTCTATTCTGTGTGATGAATATGCAACGATTCAGAACTTCCGCGATGGTTATAGAACCTTTTCTCTTCATAGAGTATCAGTTGCTCAATTGCTACCTGTGTAGCACCGGTAGTTGTGTAACCGCCACGACAGGTTCTATAATCGCATCCTACAAACAATGACAATTCTACACCCGATGACGCGTCAAAATCAGGAAAATAAATAATTGTAAATGTTTGGGATTCCCAATTCGATTCATTTCACCTCTCCTTTCATCCTTGGGTAGAAAAAAATATAAATTCAATATTTCAGTCATCAGGCAGGTGATTTAGAGTGAATTCAAGGCGAGAAAAAGAGAAAGGACGAATTGTTTTTGTTTTGTTCATAGACAATTGAGTTCTTTCTTGTTGAGGATTGTAAAAAGTAATGCAAGTAGGAGTTTGAAGCCTTCTTGAAGGTTATCTATTGGCAGTGAACTTATATTATATTGGATATTTACATAGTAAAAGATGCAATTGCTTACCCAGATGGAGTTTTTCCCACATTGGGTTTCTCCATGATAAAGTTCTAGACTCCTTATCTTTCATCTTTTAATTACAGTATTGTATAAATGTTTCTTGCATAACATACTTGTTAAAATATTTTTTTAAAGGTGTTCATTCATTATCACTAAAATAAGATATGTTTATTGTACACAAGAGGAAATTTATAGATCACTAAGGGTGGACACAAGCCCCAAATTACCCAAAGCTAGTTTTCTAGTCTGGATTTTCAATAAATACAAATTGATAGAGAGAGAACATTCACAATTGCAATTACGGAAATGGGCACAAAAATGTATCTTCCTAAGGAAAGATAATGGTACACTTGGAAGGCTATCATAATGAATATTTCCATAAACAATAGGCTAAGGCCAAAATATAGGTTCGTACTCCCTCCTATGCCAAAGTCTCTCATGATTAGTGAGGGGTTGGAGGATGTGACACAAGTACAACTGGTGTAAACTATAAATGAGGGTATAAAAGACCAAGGGTCGTATGTATCCACATTGGAGGATGAATTCCTATTCTCTCCATCCAAGAAGAAAAGGATTGAAACAAGTCCTTTGTATTAGTGTGACTACCTATATTTGAAAAAATAGCTATCTAAAGTGGGGGTGTCAACACATGCAAAAGAATATCACTTACACAGGAGGACACAAAAAGAAGTCAACTACACACCTTGTGCAAGAAAATCTTCGGGTGATATGGAGAAAATATCGTATAAGAGATGAGAAGACAAGGGGATAAAAAAGACTAAGAGCACAATATTCAATGTTGTAAGTCAAGTATTAGGAAAACCTTCTCCTCCTCTATCTCTGCAAGAGGTTAGCACTCCATCTGAAACTAGCACAATGGAAATGTTAAGTGTGCAGGAGATGCAAGAACAATAATTAATCACAAACACTAGTGTGCATCGAGTGAAGGAACCAGTGAGAAAAAACAAACAAAAAGAGGACACATTTGAACAATAATAGATGAAGAAGAAGGTAGCAAAAGAGCATCCATGCAAATAACAAGTTGTAAAAAAACAAATACAAGAGGAAGAGAGAGTTTGCAAAGTGCATGAAGAAGAGTAATGAAGATATATACTGTACATGTCAAAGAAAATAAAGTCATGGGCATGAAAAGGAAGAAAGGAGAAAAATTTAAAAAGTAGAGAGTGGAAAAACAAGAGAAGAATTTTAAGCACGAGCTAAAGGAAACCAAAGAAAGTAGAAGAAAATAAGAATAAAGAAGAAAGAAAGAGGAAGAAATGAGAGAAATAGAAGAACAAATAGTTGTGAAGGCTAAGGAATCACATGAAAATAACAAGCCATGACACTTAGTACAAAGATCGAAAAGGAAGAAGAAAGCAGACAAGGGGGATGCACAAATATTTGGGAAGACAACACAATCAATGACACCAACATGGAAATGTAAGCTAATTCTTCCTTCATCCCATGTTTGTATTGTACTACCACAAATTAATCACAAAATGTGTATGATACAACCTCCCAGTCTACATTCAACACACTAAAATTAGATTTGGAGAAGTTGCCATTAAAAACATAGATCAAAGGAGTACACACATTGTAAGCCAATATCAGATCAACCACACTACATATGGCCCAATAGAAGGAAAACTTGGAAAATACACTTGGAAATCTGAGGTTGTATGTTAGAAAATATTGTCCCATGTTGGTCACAGACACCATAGATGACCAAGTCATGAGCAAAGAAATGTAGATAACACTTTTGGTTAACAAGCTAGTGGACAACTGAAACAACAATGAAGTGGAAAAAAATATTAGAGTACAAGTAGTGAAATCCAAGCAAGAAAGAACAGAGGAAATAATGATACTTAAAGAGTATACCACAATGTTGAAGTAGGAAAAAGGTCGGGAGAAACAACTAACCTTCAAGCTCCTCTATTAGAATACACACTTGTAGGATGTCATGTGGATAATAAGAGTGACATTGAAATAGGGAAAAAATTACATCAGTAGATGTTGTTGGGCCCCTCAAATATTGAATAAGTACAAAAAGGCACATGGGCGTGCAAGACATAATTTGAGCGGTGGGAGCACAAGGAGAAGGCACGCAAGTGTGGTTCTAGGAGGGTTTTAGAAGAACCCGTGATACGTGATGGAAGAACAAGGTCTTAGGACTTAGCTATATTTGGCATATCAAGTACGACATGAGAAAATCATAACCCACTGCCGTGCATGATGAATGGATAAGGTGCTAGCTTGGCGACAAAGTTGGCCTAGGAAGGAAGATTCCCTACGATGGAAGCTTCTAGAATACCATCATGGCAAGGAGTGGAGAAATCAGACCTAGAGGAGCATGCTTCAATGGAGGACCGCATATGGACACTTGGTGATGGATCGAAGCCTTAGAAAGGTGGGTTAGCTAGTTCAAGGGGCCTATAAATACAAGTGCCCATAGAGGAATTAAAAAAGGAGGTCAATAGAGAGTGGAGCTTTGCAGAAATGTTGTGAGGAGTTGTATTGGGTTGGGTAGATGAAATATAGGAGAAGGATGCATCAAGGGGCTTGGGATTGTAAATTTTATTTTTAAGAGCTAAGGGATGTAAATCCAGTTATGATGTATGACTTTGGTCTACCTTTGTGATGTTCGTAATGGATCTAACAGATGTAATAAGGTTGCCAACTTATATGAATATGATCATTAATGATTTCTGGTCCATACATATATCTTCATAGTTCTATTTCATGTATGTTTATGGAATGAATATGAATCCTTATGCATTTTCCTTTCTATTTTGGTTCAATCCTATAATCTATTAAGTATCTTTCGTTTAGAATGACTGCATTGATCTAGAAGCCATTCTAAGATCTATGATGATTGCATGTCTCATTTCCACTCATTCTCCTTAAGTTCCTATCATAGATGATGTTTCCCACTAAACTCACATAAAGGAGAGACTCAACACCCATGCGTGCCTTAGATGAGTGCCAAAGTGCCCTTTGGGTGATAGGTCGGCACACATGGGATTCCCTTGTTATTTGGTGGGTGGTAAAATGAATACATATTGGTTCCATTGTTGGGACTCTTTTCAAAGTTATAGTGGGAAATAACACACATCATGATCTCAGTGCAATGAGTGATAACAAAAGGTTTAAATTTGGAAGGTGTTCAAACATGGTTTAAGAGCTTGGAGGAAATTTTTCTCAGAGATTCATCATTGAACTTGAGTTTGATGCATGTAGATGGGTAGAAGAGAACCTCTACCATGATTTGTATGAAAAATTTTTTCGGTTGCTTCCAAAGAGAGATGTATGAATGTCTCTCGGCATATGCGTATAGATCAAGCTAGTATTACAGATCACACATGTGGACCCAAGAAGAGTACCAGAGGCTATAAGATGTAGATCTGATGTGGACTTGTGCTATGGATCATTTGTGGAAAGGAGTGTTGGATAGCTACACCTTGGAAAACACTATTTCCATGTATTCTTGTTTGGAAGTTGTTGAGGTTGAATTTCTACAAGAGCCTAGAGGATCATTTATTTGTGTTATTCCTCCGGTGATGAAGATCTTGATTATTACCTTAAGTTTATATGTGTTTCTGATGGTGGCTAAACCATTGACGTGTTGGGTGAGGAAGCTAGGGTGGAGGAAGATGATAGATATTGTGGATCGAGAAAGAAAGGGAGGAAAGAAAACTCAAGTATAGTGAAGCATGTGAAAGGGAGATTGCTAGACAATGTGAGATTACAAGTGTGATGTATATATGGTGGCAGACATTCGGGCAGAAGGATTTGAGGTTCTCACATAGGATGTGGAACCTGAGCAGTCTATGCTACCCCATCTTAGTAAGCATGTAAGAGATACCCCTTTAGCTTCGATGAGATTTCATCACACGGAGAGAGAAGAGTCATTGGAGTGCATCTAAACCCACATAGTGACCAAACCCAAAGACTTGGTTTTCCGGATCAAGGAGGAATATTGTCAACCCAGTTGGTATCGGTGGAAGTGACAGATCTATGCCCAGGAGATACAATTTCTTGTTTGGGAATTCTATGGTTACACATACCATTCTAGTGTTTAGGGATTTTTGGGAAAATTGACAATAATTAGGCTTGGGTAACACGTCAGGGAGCAGTCTGTGGGACACACATTTGGAAGTGGAAAAATCTCAAAAATGGTTAGCACATAGTTCAACGGGATGTTAGGGACCCTAGGCACGACCCTTAAGGTCCATTATCGCTCTTGGTGGATCCGGAGGTAGAACGGTAGATTTGGAGGCATAGGACCTGGTGGATCCGGTGGAGGAGGAAAAACTAGAGGAAGTCAAGGAAATTGGTCAAGAGGACAAGGGCCTCATCCACCTCCTCAAGTCTTCTTTGAGATGTCTTTACATTTTCCATATTATAGAGGTATTGAAGATGTTGCGGAGCATGTTCACAAGTGTGAGTTTTATGACGTGCAAAGGGGATCACAACCCCGGAACGGAAGGCCAGTTGGTTTGCAACAACGTTGCAAGGAATGCACATAGCTGGTATAGGAAGTATGACCCCCATTAGACGGTGGTAGATTACACTACGTTGAAAAATTCCTTCCTAGCAAAATTCCACATCCCTGAGTTTGAACAAAAGAGCATCAATGCCCTTAAGGAGATTCAACAGGAATGGCGAGAGAGTGTGGGAGTATGATGCGTGGTTTAAGACTCTCCCGCCAAAGTTGTCATATGAAATCCACCCTTAAAAACATGCTCAATGGTTTTTTGGAGGGTTGATAACCCCATTTAGAATGACACTATCTCATAAGACTTTCATAGACCTAGCGAGGCATTGTAAGCTTCCCTGCATAATAAAGTTGTTGGGAGCATTGATACTAGAGTTAGCCCATTCCTGGAAGATCAAATCACTGCTATGGCTAAGAAACTAGAAAAATTATCTACGAACTCATCTCATGAAACTTGCAGTGGAATGTGGTGTACAAATTGTGATGTAGAGGGGCATGCCATGGATAGTTTCCCCAAAAGATAATACATGTCGTAGCAAAGCAGACTATGAGATTTGTCATGGGGACCATGATGTGAGTAGATGTCCCTTGTTATAATGTGAAATTCATAAGAATGTATCTTTCTACTTTAATATTTCTACCTTTAAAACCCATGATACCGAGGATTGTCAGCTTATTGACTAGATCCATGAGGCCATTGATCATGGTGTGCACCAAACCAACATTGCCAGTAGTTCTAATGGTGATGACCATCATTATGAGGAGCGCGCAGATGGGGATGTGCATGGAAGAAGTTCTCACGGAGGATTCCGTGGTGGTGGTAACCATGGAGGAGGAAGAAGTGAGTTCCCACATGGAACTTGTTTTAATTGTGGATCTACAAACCACTACAAGCGCGAGTTTACAGACTTATTGCAGTGCTCATGGTGCGGGAAGAAGCACAAGTATGAGAAGTGCCCTAATTTTTTTGAGCACATGATTCAGCACCACTGGAAAGACAAGGGTGTTGTAATGGTAAGAATCAAGAAGGTTGACACCCAATGGATTCCATGGGTGACATGTGATGAAGGCTTGGAACCTGTTATGGTAACAACAAGAGCAGAGGTCACACACACAAAGGAGATGCCAAGGCAGAAGAACATAGTTTCAAGGGAAGAAGTGGTACATGGGAAGTACCCAGACCCTATGCATTAGAAGGAGGTATATCAAGAAACCATGGATGTCATTTGGAGTTTACAAGGAGAAATCCAGTGTCTAAAGGAGCGATCAGGAGGGAGGAACAAAGAAGGAAGGTCAAGGTGCCAAAGGATGACCTGGATGAGGTCAAGGAAGTATGTAAAATGCAAAGGAAAGAGAATACCATTCCCTTTCTAGGAGCATGGTTGAGAGAGAAGGTACCATTCGCGAGAGAAGGGTGTGATAAGCATGTCCTACATGTAAACCTTTCCCCTCATAACCTTGACTATAATAAGGAGATCACGTTAAATGTTGTGGATGGATGGCTCCTTAGTAATATCCTCATTGACATAGGTGTGAAGGTCAATATTCTCACCTTGGATGCATGGCATCGATGAGAAGACCTGCATTACTGATCATCTTCGAATTTGTTGTATATGGAAAACAAAATGAAGGAAATGCCAATCGGTGTCTTAAAGGATGCAAGCTATTACCATTAAGGGGCTAAGTTTATTGGGGAATTCAAAGTATTGGTGCTCGCCGCGTAGAGAATTTCCCAAAGATTACTTGGGCGCCCATGGTGCTATAAGAACAATGCAAATATTTGGTTTAATAAGGGATACATAAGGTTTGAAAATGAGGAGGAATGGGTCATCATACCCTTTGCCGATGGAAAATCAACACCCTATATTGATCCTTTAGGAGAAGAAGTCCTTGATAAAATATATGTGCATTTAATCAGGGATCCAGAGATAATTCATTCCACATAAGGAGTTATCTAGTTTGAGGATGCCCAGTATGTGAGTGATACCACGAGCATGGCATGTGACAATTGGGCACACTGGACCTATGAGTTGATCGGATGGCATTTAAGAGGATCGGTAACCAAGGTGATAAAGGTGCATATAGTTCGATGCTTGGGAGGAAGAAAACTACTAAGTTACTTGGGAAGGGCTAATCAGAATATTTCTTGTGAGAAATGGAGGCCCATTGGAGAAATGAAAAGGAAAGAAGAGAAATTCTCAATTAAAACCTACTCAGAACTGTTGTGCCATTGGTGGGTGACACATCGAGATAGCCTCTTGGAATGGCGCGAGGTGAGAATTGCCTTCTCCATAAGGTTTTGTAGGAGCAACGTGCCCACGGCTATAAAATACTACCATGGTAAAGAGACTACTTCCTTTCATATCTAAGCATGCGAGACAACCTAGATGGAAGCACAAAAGCATTGCCACCTTCATTATGGGTCCATAAGTTGTACTCCACCCTTCAAGGTTGTGCATGCACATGGGACATCCACTCAAAGACATATCGTCAAACTGGTAATTGGAAAGAATTGACGGCTGATCTCATTCAAACATTTGAGTACTAGAGTACAAATCCATCAGTACATAAGGCATTGTAGGTTGTCAAGCACCTTACAATAGGGGATAGTGCTATGGTGGAAGATAGAATACAAGAATTTCTAGGTGAACCTAGCCTAGAGGCGCACTTTGAGGAAGAAGAAACATAAGAGATACAATTTGAGTGCATGTGTATAGAGAAAGAAAAGGGGAAGATGGTGTATGTTATTGATGGAGAAGAGGTAGAGAACTTGGATGTTAACCACTCTGTAGGGACGCGTGAAGTCATAGATAGTGCTAATGAACGGGCGCGCGCCTACCATGAACCTTTAAAGATGAAAATTTTTAACATCAGCTCAGGAGTAGAACCCAAGGAGGTAATCATTAGAGACTATTGGTCGGAGAAAGAAGTCTCTAAGATCATTGATCTTTTACGTGAGTTTGAGGATTTATTCCCGCGCAGGTATCATGAAATCAAAGGCGTTCACCATTCCCTGGGACAAATGAGAATTAAGTTGAAGAAGGGTGTGCGCCAATCAGGAAGAGAACATACCGAATGAATACTAACCTACACGTGAAGGTAAAGGAAGAAATAGATAAGATGATAGTGTTGGGAATCATTTAAGTTGTTGAAGAGTTGGAGTGGATAAGTCGATGGTAATTAACATCAAGAAGGATGGAAGGATAATGATTTGTGTTGATTACAGGGACTTGAATGAAGTATGTATCATTGATCCTTTTCCAACCCCATTTACTGAAGAAATCTTAGAGGAGTGGCAGGACGCGAGGTCTACTCTTTCACGAGATGGATTCTTGAACTATCACGAGGTAAGGATCACAAAAGAGGACTAGGGAAGAGGACTTTTCCATTGAGTGGGGAATCTTTGCCTATATAGCCATGCCTTTTGGGTTGAATAATGCACCTTCTGTGTTCTCACGTAGAGTGTGGTACAAGCTTTCTAGGACTTCATCCATAAATTTCTTCAAGTATACCTAGATGATTGGATAGTATATGGGCTAGTGAGGGACCATTGTGACAACTTAAGGTTGATGTTTGAAAGATGTCGGTAGTTGAGGATATCCCTCAACATTAAGAAATGTGTCTTTACTACCCTATTTGGAACATTATTGGGACACATCATATGTAAGGAGGGCCTACTAATAGATCCTACAAAAGCTGCAGTCATTGTGGGATTGAGGGAACCTACTAGTCAAAGCACAGTGCACAAATTCCTTGGACATACGGGGTACTATAGGAAGTTCATCAACGGATATGCCAAGATCACTGCGCCTTTAGAAGAGTTTCTTAGACATAAAAGTACCTTTCATTGGGGAGAAGCACAACATAAGGCATTTGAAACTTTAAAGGATAGGCTTGTCACCATGCCCATACTACGATTCCCCTCTTAGATAAGCCATTCCATGTTCATGTTGATGCCTTAGGAACTACCGTTGGAGCAAAGTGCTTGCATAGCCTAGTGAAGGGATTTTTGATCATCCTTTGTGCTTTGCAAGCAAGAAGTTAATGCCAACAGAGACAAATTATACTACAACTGAGTGTGAGGCATTATCAATTATCTACGTGCTTCACAAGTTCAAACAATATTTTCTAGTGACCCCTTTTATATTTTACATCGACCATATGGAATTGAAATATTTAGTGAACAAGCCCATTCTACAAGGTTGCATATGTTGGTGGGTACTATTGTTCCAAGAACTTTATTTCACAAAGTGGTTGTTAAACCAAGAAAAAGTAATTTAGGCTTGATCATTTGTCTAGAATCGATTCAGGGGAGGATGTGCAAAGCATTAAGGATACCATGTCGATGTCCAACTATTTAGGTTGTGATGCATGCCCTTAGACTTAAAATATATGTAGTATTTCTCAAGCCGGTGTGTAGCACTGGAAGGGATGAAGGCATTAGATAAAGAGTGGTTAGCTATACACTCTGCATCCTATATGCTAATTATCATAGATTTATACAAATTAGGACATGATGAGATTCTATGCCGGTGTGTGCTAGAATATGAGTGCCTAACCATAATAGAAGAGGCACACAGAGGTAGTGCAGGTGGACACTATACAGGTGATGCCACTTCACACAAGATATTAATGGTTGGATTATGGTGGGAGACCCTATATCAAGACTGCAAGGAATATTGCAAGGCATGTGACCATTTTCGGTGCATGGGAAAATTAGGGAGAAGATATGAAATACCTTTGCAAGCCTATTCCCAATGTCAAGCCATTCAGAAAGTGGGCTATATACTTTGTAGGCCCTATTGCACTAGCTGCATGTAGGACTATATCATGGTATATAATCACTTACACAAATTACTTGAAAAGTTAGGTAGAATCAACACCCACTAAGGATTGTACAGAGCCGTTAGTAAGGTTCCTATGGGAAAACATTATTACCAAGTATGGATGCCCTTTGAGTTTGAATAGTGATAGGGGTACACATTTCTTGAATGAGATAGTAAGGATTTTGTTAGCATAATTCATGGTGGCTCATCACAAGACTACCCCTTACCATCCACAAGCAAATGGAACTGCAGAGGCATTTAACAAAATACTTAGTCACACGTTGACTAAGATCTGTGATGTTGGTAGACAGGATTGGGATGAAAAAGTATCATCCATTCTTTGGGCATATAGGACAACCTACAAGAGGTTAAATAAGGCCACACCATTTCAATTAGTGTTTCACGCGGAGGCTATCCTACCGTTGAATTCATGTTACCTTCTGTGTATAGCGCATGCATGAGGATTGGTAGACGAAGAAGTGTTGGAAGAAAGAATTGACAAGTTAATGAAATTGGATGAAAGACTATCACTCACCAAGTGGAGCCAGAAGACGAAAAAAGAAAAACAAAAGGCATGACATGATCATCACATTAAGAACAAGAAGTTTGAGGTTGGGTAGATGGTCTTACTATATGATTAAAAGTTTTGCACCATGTCGGCGCAATTGAAGGTGCACTAATTTGGTCCCTACACCATCTTGTACATTCTTGACTTGGGTGCATGCCAATTATAAGCATTGGATGGAATGAGATTTCCAGGACATTTCAATGGGAGTACAATGAAGCCCTACTATAAATAATTCTTCTTAGTGTTTTTAATAAGGCAAGTATTATCAGTTTCTTTAGGATTTCCCTTAATGTATTTCCTTATCTTGTGTTTCCCTTTCTCGTTGTAGTTTTTGTGTTGTTCTGGGCACCTGAGTAACCTCATTACTTTTTCAAAGGTTGTGAATGCACAGAGGACCATGCATCATTTTAGTGTGGGGTAGAATAATGTGGAGGAAAGTGTAAAGTGTGAAGAACTAGGAAGGATTGCGTTGGAAATCCCAGTTGGATGGCCTTGGGAAAGGAAGTGCATGGAAGGAAAGGTGAAAAAGGATGGTTGGTGTCATGGTAAGGCTACATTATGGATCCATGTATAAGAGAGGAAGAAGTACAAAATAAACATGAGGTAGGTGAGAGAAAAAATCATGACGGAAGTACCTTTGGCACTGGTGATGTGTGCACAAGAGTCTCCTATCAAGATGGATTGGTTGTGTGCCAGAAGGTTGGGGATTGTTTATGTAAGGATGGACGTGTGAGTTAAAGTGCTAAAGTTGGGTTTTGTTAAACAAGCCACATTAAGTGTTGAAGTATGGTGGTAGGTGAGGTAGCATTTAATGTTAAAAAGTGGGAAAAACTATAAATAGAAGGTCGAGCACTTCATTATGGACATTGCGAATATGAAGAAGGAAGAGATTTTGTGAACTAGGGTTTCCAGAGTTGATCCATGTGAAGAAAAAATGGAAAAATTTAACCATGAGTGACTAGTTTGGATCTGTAAACTAGGAGGGAAATAGTTCATGGGCATAAAGAGAGTTGTGGAGAAGCACCATCTTGTGAAAGGGATATTCCACTGAGGGTTTGACAGCTAGGGCACATGTTGAAAAGGAGTTTCTTCACAAGTTTGAGATCTAAGCTTGGAAAGGGTAGAGAAGTAGAGAAAGATAAGTTAAAGTGCAAAGATAAACTACACAATGACACCCAAGAAAACACATATAACACCTAAAAAGGGTAAAGGCAAGGTCAAGGACAAACAAAAATAAACCCTTTGTAAGTACCAATGAAGAATGGTATACGAAATGCAGTACCTAGATGGGGGTTTGCTTAGAAAGGAGTGGGAGTCCCATTTAAGAAACATGACAATAAGTGATTATAACCATCGCACAAACACGAATAAAAAATAAATGGTGTTGGAGTTACCCATTTATAGTGACAAAGTAAAAGTGAAGTTGGTGAAGGCGGGATTGTTGCAATTCTATGATTTTCCCTACTTTGGGAATCCACGAGTGTCGCCTATCGTTGGTGGTGATGTCATGCATAAATGAAGACCAATTTCACTTTGTGGGGCACAAGATGTGTATAACTCTTCATTTGATTTCAAAATTCACAGGTCTCATCTGTGAAGGAGAAGATATAAAGGATGACCTATGTGACAAAGAATCCATCAAAGAAACTATCACCACATATGCATACAAGAAGGGGTCAAGGTACTTTGATATTATAGATATCCAAGACCGGTGATGAGAATGGTTGCGTGCCTAGTAACCAAACTTAATGACCAAGAGAGGTGGACGCAAGTGAACAAGTCATGGCTCAATGTTTGTAGAAGGATATTGGAGGGTGCCATCTACAATTTTTCCATGTACATCACGGATGAGATCATCAGCAGTGCGTAGGAAGATGATAAGATACTTTTTAGCAATGTCCTCTTAACTATTGTCCTTTCAGATATTGGAGCGCTAGACGTGGAAGATAAGTTCATTTGGGAGTACCTAGAGGAAGACCCCTCACCCACAAAGAGATTTGAAAAATATACTTGCGATAGCATGACATCCATTCACAAGGTGTGTCTTGAGAAATGGTATACACACTTGAGGAATGTGTTCGGGGTAGAGTGGAGGATCCTGAACAACTACCAAAGCTCATAGAGGGAGAAGTTAAATTCATAGTATACCAACACTTCTACATTGGCAGATTTAGGTTGGTTGATGAAAGCATGAGCCCATGGTGTAAACTTCCATTTTCCTTCACCGCTCAGTACTTCTAGGTGGGGGTAAATAGATTCAAGGAATCCAAGAAGCTGAAGTTTGACCTTAGAAATATGGATCGGGACCACAGGGAGATGCGCAGGATGTTGTTCTACCCCAACAAGCATGTGTACGTGGAAAAGTATGTATTGCATGAAGTTCAGATGATGAAACCTATTACTCTACCTATTGCAGGGAGGTCCACGGTGCATGTATACCTTCACATAAGGCCTAAGTTTGAGAAGGGTGCTTATCTTGAAAATGTGATATCTACTACGAAGACCTAATGGGTAGAAATAAGAACGCACCCAAGAAAAAGGAGATGGAGGAGATAAAGAAAAAGGCACCATGTGTCCAAGATACACAAATGGTGGGTACCCCATGAGTAAGTGCTAGAACAATTACTTACACGTGCATAAAGATATTCCAAGTCGAGAGGAGGTGCCAAAGAAATAAAATCTTATCACAAAGGAGAAATCATCGAGAGGAGGAAGAGAATTAGAATCTCATATACTGGAATCCCCAGTTAGGAAAAAACAAAAGGTGATGAAGGAGGCTAACTCAGAGGACATAGAGAGATTGGAGAAATATAGGGGTGAGAGGGATGATGATGAAGAATATGAACCTGAAGGGGACCAAGAACCACTTGTTTTCAGTGTGCAGTACGATTCAATAGAAGAAGGCAAAGAGGAGAAGAATGACTATCACTTTGTGTAAAGGAAGGAAAGCCAGGAGGAGGAGGGTGCCTAGGAAATCGAGGAAGTGAAGAGATTAGCATGAAGAATCGGAGGAATCCAAGCCTTACTAAGGATAAAGTAAATAAGGTGACAAAAAGAGAAGCATCAAAAATCATTGAAGCCATGGTATAACAAGAGTTGGAGTGTAGCACTGATATAGTGATGAATGAAGATAGGGAAGAAAGCGTAGGGAAAGATCACGACATTGCGGGAGGCCCTAGTCTAATGGTAATTGTTCCTAAGGGCATGCACATAAGAGGGAAGCACTTGGAGATCCAGAGACCAAGAATGAGCTACATTGATGATCTAAACAAGGTGTTGAGCACACACTTCCAAAGCACAGATCAACAGATCAACTCTTGGTAATGAAGTCATTTGATGAAGAAGGTGCATACCCTCAAATGAGGAAAATGCTTTCTTGGGAAATTGAGTCCCACATCGACGAGCCAGAGTTTGAGGTAAGCCAAGGGTAATAATAAAGATGCCTGAGTTAAAAGGAGACAACCCCTTGGTGAGCACTCAAAGACTCTCGGATGAGCAAGGTCGTAATCCATTGAATAAGGTCTCGGTTGAACTAAAAGCTAGGTTATTTGGGAGGAATGACAGGGTAAAATTCCTAGAGGCAGAGCTAGAAAAGAGGGAAGAAGAGCTAGAGGAAAGGACCAAGGACTTAAAATAGGAGGAACTAATTAGTGCATAGCTAAAGCGTGAACTAAGGGAAGAAAAAGCAAGGGTGTGTGAGGTATACAAGAAGGTAGAATCCATCATAGATGCCATTTTTTTGAAGCATCTAGACCTAGCACCACCCATGAAAAATTATGGATCTTCCCTTGAGTTCCTTGAAGAATTAACACACATCCTCACCATGGAGAGGTAACCTCTGGCCTTAGAATCCTCGGAGGAAGTGTGAGCATGCCCGGAGAAGGAGGAAAATTGAAGGTTGTAGAAATAATTTCCAAGTACAACAAGGTTCTTGCTAATGTGAAAATTGCTACCCATATTGTTGAGGCCGCATATGAAAATTGCGTAGATAGAGATAGAGTGGCAAGTATTCTAGTTGCCACTCATGAGGTAGAGCTCAAGGAATTCCAAGAGAAGAACAAAGGAAACAGAGTGGAGTGGGAGAGGATCCTAGCTAAAGTTGAGAAGAAGTCAAAATCCATTGAAACCTTACGAGGTTCAATTAAAAACTGGCTGAAGGAGTTATACCCACAGATTACAAGAAGGATGGATGTGCTTGAGGATGTGGGAAAGGAATTGGAAGGAATGGTTGAAATATTGAACACTCGAGGAAATGGAATAGGTTTTGAGGAGGTAAGCACCCTAGTTGGTGACCTCTGCCAGAGAGCACAAAATGAAGTTGATTCCTCAAACAAGTTGGAGGCTAACTTGCAAAGAGATTTTCCTATCTTATTGTAGTAATAACAACACTTCCCCATTCTTTAATTTTTCCCAATTCTTCATTTCCTTATTCTTTTTCCAAGACATTAAGTCTATTGTAATTCTCTTTCTTTAAAGAATTTTTCCGAGGGCGGAGAACAGGTAAAGTGTGGGGTGATGTTGGGCCCCTAAAATATTGACTAAGTACAAAAAGGTGCATGGGCACACAAGGCCTAAGTTGAGGGGTGGGCACATAAGGAGAAGGTGCACAAGGTAGGGTTCTAGGAGGGTTTTAGAAGGACTGTGATATGTGCTAGAAGAACAAGGTCTCGGAGACTTAGCCGTATTTGGCGTATCGGGCAGGACACGAGAAAAGTGTGACCCACCTGCGCATGATGAATGGATAAGGTGCCAGCCTAGCAACAAGTTGGCCTAGGAAGGAATATGCCCTACTGATGGAAGCTTCTAGAAGACCATCATGGCAAGGAGTGGAGAGCTTAGGCCTAGAGGAGCATGCTCCCATAGAGGACCACATCTAGACACTTGGCGATAGATCTGAAGCCTTAGAAAGGTGGGTTGGTAGTTCAAGGGGCCTATAAATAAAAGCACTTACAAAGGAAATAAAAAAGGGAGGTCAATAAATAATAGAGCTTTACTGTAAATTTTGTGAGGAGTTATATTGGGTTGGGTAGATGAAACATAGGATAAGGATGCATCAAGGGGCTTGGGATTGTAAATTTTATTTTTAAGAGCTAAGGGATGTAAATCCGCTTATGATGTATGACTTTGGTTTTCCTTCTTGTGATGTTCTCGTAATGGATCTCACGGATGTAATAAGGTTACCAACTTATTTGAATATGATCATTAATGATTCTAGTCCATACATATATTTTCATAGTTCTATTTCATGCATGTTTATGGAATGAATATGAATCCTTATGCATTTTCCTTTCTATTTTGGTTCGGTCGTATAACTGTTAAGTATCTTTCTGTTTAGAATGAATGCACTTTGATTTAGCATCCGTTTTGAGCTCTATGATGATTGCATTTCTCATTTCAGCTCATTCTCCTTAAGTTCCTATCATAGATGATGTTTCCCACTAAAATCACATAAAGGAGATATTCGGTGCCCGCACATGCCTCAGTGAGCACCCAGCCCATTTGGATGATAGGTCAGTGCACATGGGATTCCCTTGTTCTTTGGTGGGTGTAAAAATGACTATAGATGCTAACAGAGGGTAGAGGATTAAGAGTTTGAAAAGTATTTTTAGGAATCATTCCAAGCTAGGGATAATTTCAGTGAATGGTTGTGAGAATGGTAACACAATGTGAAAATGAATACATTTTCATGGATTTAGGATCAACGAATGAGGGATCGGTTGGAGACACTCATTCAGGATATCTAGGCCATTATTTTGATTCATGAAAAATATTCCCAACAGACAAGGAATATCAACTTTATGAATTTATGCGCAGTAATCGGCATAATTGTAAGTGTACCATGGGAGAACAAATGAATCATTTTCATATTGGAATATATACAAGGAACACCTAGAGGTAATTATCCCAACTTCACAAGAAATGAAGAATACACCAAGGTTCATTTTTTTGCATATACTTCTTCAAAGATCCAAAAACATAATCATAATGCAACCCCAATAATTCACCCCTCACATCAACCCAAGATGATGGAGCAATAGAAACAACCAGATCAATAGCAATACATAGGGAGCACCACAATTTTGTAAAAGGTAGTAAAATTTTTTTGTATCTGTAAGCATGCCCACATAGTATAAAATATTGTAGAGAAAATCTATGAGGGATTTCCCATAGATTAAAAACCTGAAAGAGTGGTCTAATGGGAATTCTAGTTAATTGAAAACCTAAAAGGTGGTTAAGTAGTGCAGAGGATGAAAACTTTTAAACAACATCCTTTGTGTCAATTGCGAATAGAGTAACTTACAATACAACATAATCACCATTCAGCACCCAAAAAAATTAGACACAAATTCAAGTCCCCAATAGTTTGAAGAAACTTTTGTCTTGGGATGAGACAACTATTAATTCTAAGAAAGTGTTAGATAGTAAAATGTAATAGCAAGATGACATGGATATAGTTCATTATTTTTCAATCCTTTTATATGTATATAGTCAGTATAAGACAAAAACTAGAATGTATATCTTCTTTGTGAATCAGTAAAGAATATGAAAATCCTCTGAATATAAAAGAAGGAGATGCAAGGAATGGTAGTTCAATAGTCATCATATTTTGTATAAAACTATGTAATTCTATTTGCAAGTGAAATTTATCTTAGATCCTAATAGAAAGTAATTCATTATAGTTACTTTTTCATCAATGTTATTACATATCTCTATTTAATTCTAATTGCCTTATGGGAATCCTATGATATGAAAATTTTTCCTTAAATCTTGTTTATCATCTATTGCACAATTGAAAACTTAGTTATATTTCCATCCTATGTCTTAATCTAGACTATAACTTGTTGCATTTTCTGATGGAAAAATCTAGGAACCTCTACTAATAACCAATGACACCAAAAGAAATGTTTTGGTTCCAGATACAAGGATGTCATTACCACCTTTTTCCCACTTGGAACTTGATGTAGATCAAAAATATCTTCATTTGGTTGATCTAGGTGATCGGATCATTCGATTGAACTTGCACATTTCCACTTTTGGAATAATGTTACACCATTGGATAGAAGATCCACCAAGTTGTGTAGAGGATCCTCCTTGGTTGGTGTGGTTTGGATATGGTTACACATTGCTTGAGGAAGCCATGTGACTTGAAAGGGAATACATGTCAATCTTCATGCTCGAAAGAGTGTTCATCATCTCCTTCTACATTGATTCAATCTCCATCTTTATTTCACCCTTCACTATGTTTAAACCATTATCCAATTTATTTTCTCATATCCTCCTTTATTAAGTTCAATTGATTACTAAAAAGGTCTCCAGACAATGTTGAGGTCATCCCTACTCACCATATTTTTCACCTTTTCTTGAATTTGGTTGACCATTTTTGATACCTCAAAAGACGAGGATTCAAAATCCACATATTCTTTATATGGTTTCATTATTGGGGTGGCTTGACCCTTCCCTTTGCCTCTAATTGACCTCCCTATCATGATGTAGGTTTTGGGTTTTGTTATACAAGGATAAAGATAGGAATTTAGGGTTTGGGATTTTGATTTAGAGTTCTAGATCATAGATGGATTTAGATAGAATGGTCAAATACATAAGGAATAAACCTTAGATATTTTTTGGAAAGCTTTCCACAACTATAAGAAACTTAGAAAAAATCCACAAATAACAACCTATGGAGAAAATTTATGAAAAACCATAAAATGGATATAAATTGTGAAAAATAAGTCCACATATATTGAAATTTTGGGAGAAACTTACTTGACTGATTTAGCCACTTAGTTAAAAATTACATACAAATTTCCCACCATTTTGAAGATATAGCCAAATCTTCAAAATTAGGTTTTAACCCAAATTTGGCTAGATTGAATCTCTCATACCACTTATAATGAAATTACTTAAATAAATATGAATATCAATAATAATAGGACACCAAAGAACACCAAAATATAGAAAAATTATCACAATAAGCTATTAGAATGAATTAACCACATCGAGAGGGAAACCTCTAAACCATACAATAAGACTCAAGTGCTCAATATGATGATAATCTACTACTCTCTAACTTCTATATACACCCTATGATGGTATGAAATTCACTTAGGATGACCTACTAAAGTAGACACAAAATCATGCACTTTAGTAATTATTTAGCCCGATCTTATACTACTATTTTGAAGGTTCTCAAGTGGATAAAGTAGTAATTAATCCCACATTTTGGCTATCTTTATTTTATATTTTATGTTTTCATTCCCGCATATTTTATTACACTTATCTACCCATTTTTAACTTCCCCATCATTCTATCCCAAAATCGGGTGCCCAAAGATGTATGGGGTGCCCCAATCTATGCACATCCTTTGCCACTTCTTTTTGGGGCCTTTCTATCCATTTTTTGTCTTTATATTTTCCCCAGTTGGCCTTGTCAGATTAATTATGAAATTAAGCTTGAGATCCCTATAAATATAAATCTATAAGACCATAATAAAAGTCATAGGTCATATCATTACACACTACTATCACTTCATTTAGAGTTGCATCCATTACATCACTTACATCCACATAGTGCCATGCATCAAGGCTAGGAGATTTGCATCACACACACTACATAGGGGAGGGATTCTATTTTATTCCATGCACACATGTTATTTACATTTTCTATAGTTACTATTGCTCACTACTTCACAAAGTGCGAATGACATGAGAGAACCTAGGGCACAACATGCACACACTCACTATAACTACATCCAAGTCCAAAATGTAGTGCAACACTTAGTGATAAGACCACTAGTTTGGCGGCTAAGGTCAGTCCAACCCATTCATTTGCATCTTTTATTTTTCTAGGTTTTGATACATCCTTTTGCATTACATCTCATTATATAGCTCACCTGATGGATCCAACATGATAGAAAGGAAGTATTCAAAGACATCTTGCGACCATATCAGATCCAGGTTTTGAGAAATTACAGTGCTCAAAGAGCCCACATTATTGACTAGGGAACCCCGTGGTTCCCCAAGACATCCCCAGTGCCCCATTCATCTCATATCCTCTAGATCTATCCTTCGCATGGTCCCCAGTGTTCATATGCACTTCCTGATTTTATTTCCAGATCTACAACAACCTGCAATAATCACTTCCAATCAGCTAAGACATTTCTTTCCTTTCTCTTGCATATTAGGGTTTTATTTCACTTAGAATAATTTCTTTACATTTATTCCATGTAGTTTCCCCTTTTAGGTCTAGTTTTAATCATTTTGGTGAACTTGACATCTCTTTCTACCACCTTCTAGGGCTCTTCATTCTACCATAATGAATATCTCTATCACCTGAATATCTACTTACCCCGATTTTCTCCTTTGAGTTCAAACCCTCTTTGGTACTACCAATGTTTCTATTGACATGCATCCAGATTCCATATATGACACATTTACAGAGGTATTTTCCTATCATATTACATTCGAGCCCATGATTTAGCTGAAATTCACCCCATTGACAATGACCCACCACTTTATATCATGTCTCATATCTACAATGTCATTGTCAAGCGCACTCTTATCGATAATGGCTCTGAGCTCAATTTGTGCCCTATGTCCTTTATCCACGCCTTAGGTCTATCTACTCACAACATTAGCCCCTCTTCCATTTCACTCTATGCTTATGATGGTTCTGTTCATCCATGTCTAGGCCATGTTACCTTCCCTTTCACCATCGGTCCTAAGACTCTCCCTATATTTTTCTTTCGATTGATTTTCATGTCTCATATAATTGTTTGTTAGGTAGACCATGGCTTCACACCATGTAAGTTGTTGCTTCCACCATCCACTATTGTGACAAATTCTTGCATGAGCGTATTGAGTATACTATCTTCCGAGATCGTGATCCCTTCCAATACTATGTCCATGACCCTCATACTAGAATCCCTATGCCTCACATTGATACTACAGATGAACCTCAACCTATGGATGATCAACCTCATTTACCACCACTTGAGGGTGCTATTTGTTTACTCGATGCTATCCCTTCCACACTATCTCCTCCTATTGCTATTGTTCCACATTAGCTGCCTGTTCCACCCATGCACAATATCCTTCCTTTTTCATTTTCACCGTTACCTCACACCCCTTTTACATGTACACTTTTCATTCATAATTATTATTGGGAAAATGTTATGTTTGACCTCACATGTGACAAAACCATTTGTTCTCTTACTGGTCTAGTTGATCTTGGTTTTAATTTTTAATACCTTCAACCTTCTACTCCCACTTCTCATATATATTATGGTTTTGTCACTATCACTATCACTTATGTCTTACGTGTCTTTTATATCTCCCGCATACCCCTTGTGCTTCTCTACTCACATTAGGGGACTCTTGGCTTACTTACATTGGAGGTACCTTAGACCCTAGTCACACTGATATTTCATTCCCTATGCCTTTTGGTCATGTTTTCATTTGCAATAGTTCCTTTCTTGGCTATTCACCTAACTACACTCGTTGGTACGCACATGGTTTCCCACATCCCCATTCACTGATGAAGAATACGCTATGGGCATGTATCGTATATGCCTTACCGACTCATTATAGGATCAACCTCATACTATAGCATACCATGTCGCCAACCTTGATCCATTTGATTTTGACCTGGAAACATGTTATTTAAATTTTCTATAGTTACTATTTCTCGCTACTTCACAAAGTGTGACTGACATGAGAGCACCTAGGAAATGACATGCACACACTCACCAGAACTACATATGAGTCTGAAATGTAGTGCAATGCTCAGTGATAAGACCACTAATTTGGCGGCTGAGGTTAGTCTGACCCATTCATTTACATCTTTTATTTTTCTAGGGTTTGATACTTCCTTTTGCATTGTAGCTCATTACACACTTACCCAAAAGATCTAGCATAATAGACAAGAAGTATTTGAAGACACCTTGTGACCATATCAGATCTATGTTTTGAGAATTTATAGTGCTCGAGAGAGCCCATATTACAAAAAAAGGCACTCCAGGTGCCCCAGTCATCCCCAAGTGCCCAATTCATCTCAGATCCTCCAAATTGTCCTTCGTAGGGTTCCCGAGCATTCTTCTTCGCACTTCCTAATTTCATTTACATATCTCGCAACAACTCGACAATAAATTCCAATCAGCTAAGACATTTCTTTCCTTTCTCTTGCATATTAGGGTTTTATTTCACTTAGAATTATTTATTTTATTTATTCCATAACTTTAGTCCATTTATTACAAGCATTTTAGTCCTCCTAATTAGATTAACATTAATAACCTAGTGTACCCTTTTAGGTCTACTAGATCATCATTTTTGTTAATCATTTTGGTGAACCTAATGTCTCTTTCTACCACCTTCTAGGGCTCTTCATTCTACCATCATGAATATCTCTGTCACCAAATATCTACTTACCCACCCTGATTTTCTCCACCGAGTTCAAACCCTCTTTGATACTACCAATGTTTCTATTGACATGCATCCAGATTCCATATATGACACATTTACGGAGGCCTTTTCTGAACATATTACATTCGATCCCATGCTTCAACTAAAATTCACCCCTTTGACAATGACCCACCATTTTCTATCATGTCTCATATCTACAATGTCACCTGCAAGCACATTCTTATCGATAAAGGATCTAAATCAATTTGTGCCCTATGTCCTTTATCGAGACCTTAGATCTATCTAATCATGACATTATCCCATCTTCCATTTTGCTTTGTGCTTACGATGGTTACGTCCATCCGTGTCTAGGACACGTTACCTTCCCTTTCACCATCGGTCCTAAGACTCTCCCTATTTTTATTTCTCATTGATTTTCTCGTCTCATATAATTGTTTGTTAGGTAGACAATGGATTTGTGCCATGAAAGTTATTTCTTCCACCGTCCATAGTTCCATCATGAGTGTATTGAGTATACTATCTTCCAAGATCATGATTCCTTCCAATACTATGTCCATGACCCTCATACTAGAATCCCTATGCCTCGCATTGATACTACAGATGAACCTCAACATATGGATGATTAGCCTCATTTACCACCACTTGAGGGTGTTATTTGTTTACTCGATGCTATCCCTTCCACACTATCTCCTCCTACCATTATTATTCCACATCAGCTACATGTTCCACCCATGCACAATATCCTTCCTTCTTTGTCTTCATCGTTACCTCACACCCCTTTTACATGTACACTTTTCATTCATAATTCTTATTGGGAACATGTTTCGTTCAACCCCACATGTGACAAAACCATTTGTTCTCCCACTAGTCTAGTTCATCATGGCTTTAATTTTTAAGAACTTCAACCTTATACTCCCGCTTCTCATCTATATTATGGTTTTTTCACTATCATTTACATTTATGGCTTATGTGTCTTTGATATTCTAATCTATCTCCCACGTACCCCTTGTGATTCTCTACTCACATTAAGAGACTCTTTCATTACTCACATCAGAGGTACCTTAGACCCTAGTCATACTCCCTGATATTTCATTGCTTATGAATTTTGGTCATGTTTTCATTTACAATAGTTCCTTTCTTGGATATTCACCTAACTACACTCGTTGGTACACACATGGTTTCCCACATCACCCATTCACTAATGAAGACTATGCTATGGGCATGTATCATCTACACCTTACTAGCTCATTACAGGATCAACCTCATACTATAGCATACCATGTCGCTAATCCTAATCTATTTGATTCTGACCTAGAAAATAATGATCTCCTAGATGAGTTCACGTAGCCCTTGCCCAAACCACTAATGGGGGCATAGTCACTACACACTCCCCCCTTCCTCATATTAGCATAGATGCACCCCTACTATTTACATTATCCTTCACACATACATATACTTCTTATGCCTTCTAGCACCCTCATTACCCGATGACACACTCTTGTGCTTCGGTTCACACTGGACTATTGAGGGATTACCATTACACTAAACCCCACACACTACACTATAGGTTCTACACATTTATATTCTATTACATACATCACACATCACACATCTTACATTCTATCATCATCTCTATACGTAGCCCACATATTACATTATCCTATACATACCTCATCTATTATTCATTTCTTTGTCATTCATCTCATACACGCTACACTAGTCATCATTATATATGAGTCTAGTTTTAGATTTCATCCACACATTCTATATTTACGCTAGGTCACATTATCTATGGGTCTAGATTTACCTCTCATCACTACATATTCTATCTACACCTATATCTGCATCTTGCATCATCTACACATCATACCTTTTTTACATTGTCTTATTCACATAGTGCATCTATCCATTCTATACTACACTAGATTCCATCATATATATGGGTCTAGTTCCATCTATCATCTTTACATATTCTATTTCTATCTACACCTACTACTGCACCCTACATACCCACTTTGCACTTATACATCCTATTTATTCTACATGTTACACTAGATTTCCTTATACATGGGTCTAGTTTTACCTATCATCATTACACATTCTATTTCTATCTCCACACTTATTACATTACACATTCCATACCCACTACACATTCTCGCATTACAATTTCTACATTGTGCATTCACATACCTTGGTCATTTATGCTATGTTGTTTTCTATGCGCTGCACTCACCACCATATGACACACTCTAGTTCCTTGGTCTATACTCGACTTCTGAGGGTTTACCAATCAAATGGACCTTACATTCACCAATGCGACATTTTCCTCATTCACCATTTCACGTGTTAGTGACATACACCTTAGGTTAAATTGTCACCCATTCTTATCATCTTGTAGTGGTATACGCTTTAGGCTAAATCACCACCCTCCTTTTATCATCTTCTAGTGGCATACACCTTAGATTACATCACCACTCCCTTCTTATTCATCCTATAGTGACATACACTTTAGGCTAAATCATCACCCATTTCCACTCCTTCATCTCATAGTGATATACGCTTAGGGATAAATCATCACTCATCCATTCAACACGTCATGGTATATACTTAGGCTATAATGTCCACACACATATTTCCATATATTTCATCTCCATACACTCATTCTATAGTGATATATGCTTAGGGATAAATCATCACTCTTACATTCCACAACTCGTGGTATAAAATTAGGCTTCACATGTCACATTTCATCACCATTACATATACACACTCATCACAGTAGCATTGCTGAGACACAGCCAACACTACTCAACCATTTCCTGATGACACACTCTCAATTTACGATTCATTCTTTACTAACGAGGGGGAAAAAAATTAACCTCATTACATACACTTCCATCCACTTAGGGATCACATTGCCCCTATCATTCCATTCCATCCATCCAAAACATATTGCATTGTCTTAGTGGCATTTACTCTTTCTCACTAGTGTTTCACATGCTCACTTTATTACTCATGTTAGCTTTTTTTCTTATATGTCATTATCATACACATATGTGCATTCACATCTTTGTTTATTGTGATTGTAGATATCAGACTCTACACGTGGCATGGATGCTCACCTTCTACCCTTCTTATACTAGTCGCTGGGGGCATCTACATTCATCTTATCTAGGTGTTATTGTTTCATTTTGTACTTAGCATATTATACTACTTGTTCATACATGTTTTGACATATTGGTTACTAATCTAACATGTTAATGGGTGTTCCATGTGCAACACTTGTTTTGCAGGATTACATGTTTCCATGACTACTTTCTTGCTTCTACTTGTCTTCTTTTTTTGCTATTGTATGCGGGATTTTCCCTTTTCTTGTGTGCACACTTTTTTGTTATTTGAGGCCAAGATGGTCTTGTGTGTCTTGTGACATCATGAGTGATGTCCCATGTTTGAAACCCAGTGCATTCTACTTGTTATTATGTGTTTACACTACTTTTTTTGGTAGTTTCTATATTGTCCGTGTATTTTCCACTTATTTCATGCATGTGGTTTGAACTAAAACTTTTTTGGCTATCCATCCCTTTTGTGCACACCTTGGCATCTACCAAGTTTTTCCCTTTCCCCTACGTGGAAGAGTTCTATAGGTCGAGTGTGGCGGGGTTGTTTTGGGGCCACATTATCCTTTCCTTAACATTGCATTTTCCCCAAAGAGAGGGGGCATCATCGAGGTTTTTCTACTAACACGTCATATTTACATTGGTTTAGACACATTTAGTGAGTTGAGACCAGTCTACGAAATCCATACACAGTGGCCATCATAGGACATGGTGTCCTTTGACAATTTTGTAGAGCGGTTATAGGATTAGGGGTTATAGTGGGTGTGCCTCTCTACACTTCTCCATCCAGTGGCATTGGATTGCCCAAAAAACTAGGACAGTATAAATATCTCTTCACACATTTCAATAGAAGAGGTTAAAGCATGGTATGATAAAAAGAAAAATGTGGAGGAGCATGGATTCTAAAGATGAAAATGCGCACAACATGCACACACTCACCAAAACTACATCTAGGTCTGAAATGTAGTGCAATGCTTAGTGATAAGACCACTAGTTTGGAAGTTGCATGATCCCAATCCATTCATGTGCATCTTTATTTTTCTAGGGTTTGATACTTCCTTTTGCATTACAGGGCATTACAAAGCTCACCCAACGGATCCAATGCAATAGACAAGAAGTATTTGAAGACACCTTGTGACCATATCAGATCTAGGTTTTAAACATTTATAGTGCTCAGAGCACCCAGATTGTAGACTGGGGTGCCCCGGTCATCTCGAGATCCTTTATATTTTTCCTTTACGGGGTCCCTGAGTGTTCATCTGCACTTCTTGATTTCATTTCTAGATCTGTGACAACCTATGACAATCACTTCCAATCAACTAAGCCATTTCTTTCCTTTCTCTTGCACATTAGAGTTTTATTTCACTTCAAATAATTCAATTGCATTTATTTCATACCGCTTTAGTCCATTTATCACAGTGTTTTAGTCCTCCTAATTAGATTAATATTAATACCCTAGTGTCCCCTTTTAGGTCTACTAGATCATCATTTTTGTAATCAACTAAGCATATGAAAACATAAATAAATATGATATGATATGATGAAAAATTATGTTAGCCACAGGTCTACTATCCATATCCCTATATATGACCTAGGTTAAGGACATAAAAATATTTGTCTTTTTCACTCAATTATTACACCTAAACTTCTATATGTGGCTAAAAATGAGGCTCCTTAGCTTATGAAAGTTAATAGAAGATGAATTGAAATATTACTTACCTCTATGTTATCCTAGCACCTCTATGCTAAAAGATCAAATCCTAAAGACATCATTCTTGTTGAATTTGGTACACATCCCTTCTTATTATTTTTGTTCTATTTTAGGTGGTGATTATGACACACAAGCTTAGTTAGATGGACAACTCTTCGAGTTTATTTCCTCATATACCGATATTAAACATACAAATTATCTATGTAAATAGCACAACGTGGGATCTACTCTAACCAGAATGCCAAGGCTTCTACTTTGTTATTCCTTGTACATATTGACATAAAAAAATTCCCACATGATTTTTCAATTGATGAACTAAATATAGAAGGGATATAAATAAAGGTACCAAAGATGAGATCTATAGAGCCTTCCTACAATCCTCGTTATCTTGTTTTAGTGACAATAGCTAAAATTGAGATAAAGATAGTTAAATTTTGGAAAAATCTCTTAAATTTCCCTTTGAGAGAGATTTTTGGGTTTTCAGACTTTCATTGCATGAAAACATGTTCTTTACATGCATCATGTCTCATGTTTCCCAAAACCCAAAACCTGAATTGACTAAGTCCTTGTGTCAGGTTTTCTAGAGGTTCAGAGCATCAAAACATGCTTTGCCTATCGCATGTTTCATGTTCCATGTTTCCCAAAACCCGCAACTTGAAACAAAGCCAATGTGTCGAGGTTTTTAGAACTTAGAAGCATCTCAACATTTCATGCTTCATGCTCCATGTTCTCTCAAACCCGTAACCCAAAACAAAGCCGAGTGTGTTGGGTTTTCGAAACTCGGAAGCATCTCAATATTTCATGCTTCATGCCTCATGTTTCCCAAGACTGAAACCTAAAATGAACCAAATCCTTTGTGTCGGGTTTTCGAGGACTCCAAGCATGATGACATGTCATTAATGCCCAGTTGTCTAGTAGTTGGCACACATGTCGAGCTATGTGTAATAAATGTTAGGGTTTTATAAATAGGTGGTTTTCCATATCATTTTTTTACTTTGTACAATTTTGATGTGTTAGAATTTTGTGCATGCTTCTTCCTCCTCCAAACCCGATTGAGCTTCTTGATCGATTTTGTGATCTGTCTTCAATTATTTTTGAGTTTATTGAAGGTATTTCTCTCCTCTTTCTACTTTTATGCTTTTTGGGTTATTTTTGAGGTGTTCATAATGGAGTTTCCATTTCTTTTCTCTTCCTTCTTAGTTTAGGGTTTTGGGTTACTTTTCTTTTTTTTTATTACATTCCCATAGAACCTCTTATTTGGAATTCACTCTTAGGGTATTTGTTTATTTTCCCATAGATGGTACCCTATAATTTTCAAAAGGGTTAAAAAATTCCTAACTAGCAACATGGTGGGGATTTTTCATGTCCTGACATCATAGAAATCTGATTGCATCTATTTTAGGTTTTACAGGGTGTCCGATAGTCTTTGAATTCTACCTTTGTATCGGGTTTTGTAGTGTGCCTGACATCCTCCGAACTCTGCTAGTGTTTTGGGTCTTGACCGGTGTTAGACACTCTTTGAGTTCCGCGGTGTGTGTCGAGATATTATCACCGCTTGACATCATCCGAATTCCGCCATTATTTAAGTTTTTCAAGGTGTAAATATAAGTTGCAATTATTCTTCTTATATAAGTAGCGAGTTATGACATCAGAGACACAGAGCTCGGCAATATAGACATGGAAGAATTCTAGAAAAGGATAGAGGATTCTTCTTAGAATTCATGGATGAAGTCAATAACCGGCAGTGGTCTCCCACTCGCAGTAGGGTTTTTAGTAATAGCCCAATGCCCTGAATTCATTCTGGAATGTGCTTCTCACTACAAATCAGCCTCCCACTCAGTGAGAAATCAATCAGGAGAGTCTATAGTAAAATTAGACGGAGATTACTTCGATCAACTCCTAAAGTTTCCCAACTTTATGAAATATGTTGATTTAAATCTTAATTCAACACGAAATATTGGGACAAAGATCAAGAAGACTGCATCAAGCACGTGAAAAACAAATTCTTGTTTAAGGCTAAGCCAGCTATTTCTAGGTTTCCTAAGTTGGTCCCTAGAAGTGATTTTATACTTGAAGTCAGTGATATCATCACCCTACTGAGTTGGTTATTTGGGATCCCAGAGTCAAAATAATTCCAAGGGTGGATGTATCAGTTCATGGTCGTCATAAAGAAGAATGACCAAAGGATTGATTGGGGCACCTTAATAAGTGATGAGATAGACTCTCAAATGAAAATGGTCTTGTCTACTGGAAAGTTATACATGATTTCATATGTCACCTATGTAGCAGAAGGTATGATAAACTACCTAGGGTTAGATAAAGGGGAACCGAACAACTGATCACATATATCGGTACTTCCCTCAGTTGACAATAAAAGGATCTGAAGATTAGTTTAGAAGAGTGAATGATGCCTTCTTTTATCAAAATATTTGTAGGCTGGAACCTGAGCTGAGAAAGAGAAGAGTTTATAATGAGGCATGGGCAGAGGTGTCAAAATGGGGCTGCATCTTCTTACAATTCAAGAAGTTTATCTATCTCTGGGGGGTAAGGTTCCATGGTACTCCTTTCCATTTACCTAGGTTTCTAGGTGACAAACTCATCCTTATGGAGTTGGTCAGACAATTGTTGGATTTCCACAAGTTCTAACAAAGTAGACACAAGGTTGTTGTCTCCTTCCCAATTTCCATTATAAGGTACACATGTTCTATAGTGGTGAAGGCCAAGAATGTGGTGCATGAAATTCAAGACAAACTAAATAATAATATGAAGTTCAGAGAGGTATTCAATATTTGAGGATTCCTTAAGTCGTATGGAACCTTGTATATGCATGTGCCCCATGTAGAGGACATTTGAGTTGATCTTCGGGATGAAGTTTCCATCCGAAGAAAAGACAATAGTAGACTGAATCTTGAATAAATCCAAGCATTAGATCTAGTTGATATCCCATAAGGCACCATGGATAATGAAAGTGTCTTGGAACCTAGGTATGAACAATCAGATGGAGATCAACTTGGATTCCCAGCCATCGATTGGTCTGTTCTTGAAAAGGGTTCTATTGCCCGATAGATCTAATCAAACCCTTGTCCGCACTAAGGCATGGTTCATTTATTAGGGAATGAGTTATAAAGAAAAGATATTTTCAAAGATAGCTACTCTAGAAGCAGGACCCTCCAAGGGAGAAAAGGAAAAGATAAAAGCCCTACCAAAAGACAAATAAAGTTTAAGTTTGTCAGAAGAGGAGAAAAGTAGGGGGTTGAATCATCTACTCCCACACAAACAGTTGAGGTATTGGATTCTCCTCCTCAACCAGAGACAGGAGGAATTCTCCCAGAAGAAACAGGAGGAATTCTCCTAGAAGTCAAGGTTGTTCAACCTCTCATTTCTCCTTTTGTTGATTTCTCATCGGAAGTAAGTCTTTCTCTTGCTTCTCAAGCTTTAGCTCTAGGATCTTTACCTTCTCTCTCCCAATCTTCATCATCACATATTTCAATGCCACTCTCATCAGCCATGGCCAACATTTTCTTTGATCTCTCCCCTCTCTCTGTTGGACCTACGTTGGCTATAGAAATGCCTCCTCCTTCCACACCTTCATTTCCTGAGTCTATTCCCATAGTCACTACACTTGCAGTCATCACGACTCCACAAGAAAATATTCCTCCACCCATAGATACAACCATGACACCTCTAATAGGAGAAACTTCTTTGTGCCTCAATGGTTAGTCAACTAGACTCTAAGGAAGAGGAAGGTGGTAGTTCCCCTACCAGCCTTCGATTTCAGTTCACTCAAGGCTTCTCCTGCCAAATCTACCAAGAAACCCAAAACAGTTTCAAGAGTTTCAGTAGATGCCTCAGGGCATAAGTTTGCAGAGATTTCCACTCCCACGGCCAACAAAACCAAGGAGGACATAACAACTTCTGATTATCAGATTACAAGGGTGGATCTGGGAAGGGTAACAATAGAAGGGGCACAACAAGATGCACAAGATGCCATGAATGTGTTGTGCCAAAAGCTAAAGGAAAAAAAAGTGAGTAGGGATGAGCTAAAAGAGAAATTGGAATAGATGACTGAAGTATTACTTAAGCTCTCAAATCCCTCTCGGTCAACCCCATCATCTTCTACTCCTATTCCTATCAGGTTTAACTTCTCATCAATGCTCACCAGGAATAGTCAATCCACACATGGAGCCTCTCATGAGGAAAGAACTGGACAAGCTGATTGAGTCAAGAATCATATTCCCAATCAAGCATTCTAGTTGGGTTGCCAACTTAGTTCGGTCAAGTAAAGAAGAGTGGAGAGATCAGGCTATGTGTTGACTTCCAAGACCTCAATAGAGCCTCTCTTAAGGACCATTATCCACTCCCTTCCATGGAGCAAATATTACAGGTCGTAGCTGGTGCAGAAAGGTTTTCACTACTTGATGGTTACTCAGGCTTCAATCAGATTATGGTAAAGGAGGAAGACCGTTCAAGACAGCCTTCACAACCAAATGGGGCACATATGCTTATAAGAAGATGCCATTTGGACTGTCGAACGCAGGAGCAACATTCCAGCGAGCTATGGATATGGCATTCAAAGGCTTGATCAATAAGATAGTGCTGATATACCTAGATGATATCACTGTCTTCTCAAAGAATGCTGCAGACCATCTCTTTCACCTCTCAGGTAAGTTTTTCAGAGGTGTAGAAAGTTTGGAGTGTCTTTGAATCCTAAGAAGTGCATCTTTCTTGCACATGAAGGTAAACTCCTTGGCCATATTGTTTCAAAGGAGGGATTAGCAATTGATCCAGAGAGGGTTGAAGCCATAAGAGCTCTACCATTGCCAAGTCACAAGAAAGCCCTTCAGAGTTTCCTGGGAAGGATAAACTTTGTTCGAAGATTTGTCCCAAACTTTGCAGCCCTTGTCAAGCCCATCACCAAAATGTTAAGGAAAAGCATGGCTTTCAAATGGACGGCAGAAGGCAAGGAGAGTTTTGAAGCAATCAAAGAAGCCATCTCCCAGGCACCCACTCTCATCAACCCGGACTTTTCCAAAGATTTCATCCTCTATGCATTTGGAGGTGATGACACTATTTCTGCCATTCTGGTACAACAGAACAAATATAATGAGGAGCAGCCGATTGCTTTCTTCAGCCAGAGCCTAAATGACTGCGAGGTGAGGTACTCTTTTATTGAAAAGCATGTGCTTGCAGTAATCAGAAGCTTGAAGAAATTCAAGCATTTAGTCTCAAATAACAAGGTCCAGTTATTGGTCTCACATGCTGGGGTTAAGGACTTCCTCCTCAACAAAGATTTGAATGAGAAAAGGGCAGGATGGATCACCCGTGTCATGGAGTATGACATTGAGATCAAGATCACCAAGCTGGTAAGAGGCAAAGGTTTGTGTGAGCAGCTCGCTTCCAAACAACCAGACAGCCCAGAAGATGAAGAAGACGCTGTCCTGCTATTACAAGAAGATCAAAAATAGGAAAATGATGATGTGTCCACTCCTGTTGGACTCAGAATATGATACATTTCCTACAAACGGGCATGTGCCCTCCAGAAATGAGCAAAGCGAAAAGAAGGTACTTCAGATTACAAGCAGTTCCTTATGTGCTTGTTGATAATGTTTTGTTTAAAAGGGACATCAATGGTGTTCTATTGAGATGCATCGGGACAGGTCAGATCGAGAGGATCTTACAGGAGTTCCATGACGGAGAGGCAGGAGGCCATTTCACCCCCTGACAAATATGACTCTCAAAATCATGAAAGCTGGTTACTATTGGCCTACTGTATTCAATGATTGCTACTCATGGGTTAAGAAATGCAAGAAATGTGCATTCTTCACAGGGAAAGGAAGGTTAGCAGCACTTCCCCTTCGTCCAATTTCAGTAGATCATCCATTCATGCAATGGGGATTGGACTTCATTGGAGTCATCAATCCCAATTCGAGTCAAGGCCACAAGTGGATTCTTACAGCAACAGACTATTTCACCAAGTGGACCGAAGCAGTAGCGCTCAAAGAGGCAAGTGAGTCTAGCATACTAGACTTTTATGAAGGGATAATAACCAGATTCGGTGTGCCGGCCACCATCATATCAGATAATGCATTAGCATTCATAGGTTCAAAAATTACAGAATGGGCTGTCAAGAATGGAATCTATTTGAGCACCTCTTCAAATTATTACCCGCAGGGTAATGGACAGGCAGAGTCCACAAACAAGAATTTGCTAAAAATCATCAGAAGGACTCTGGATGAAAATCAAAGAACATGGCATACAAGGCTAAAATCAGCATTATGGGCTGACAGAATAACACCAAAGAGGTCTACAGGTAATTCTCCCTACAAGTTGGTCTATGGGAAGGATGCAGTATTGCCTATATCATTAGAATTGCCAGCCTTGGAGCTCATGAAGCTACTTGAGTTATCTGAATTCGAACCAATGGAGGCCAGGTATGCAGAATTGATGGAATTAGAAGAAATCAGAGAACATGCGGTTCAGATGATTGAAAAGGATCAGGCCGTAGTAAAAAGATGGTTTGATAAGAGAGCTAGAGCAAGGACCTTCCAGGAAGGGGACCTAGTTCTGAAATGGGATGCAGATCGGGCAAAACCAGGAAGGCATTCCAAGTTTGATGCCATCTGGAGTGGTCCCTACATGGTCACGGGGTGCAAAAGTAGTAATGCCTTCAATTATGCAGTATTGGATGGAGAGGAACTTCGATTCGGTTAACGAGAATCCATCTTAAACATTGCTACTAAGAGAAACGTTTTGCCGTTGTAAATATTAATTTAGATTTTTCTTAATTCCTATAAGTGCGTATGCACATTGTCCTGTTGTAGTTAGGTTTCTATTTCCCTAAGTGCTTTGGGCTTGAGTTTTGCTGCTCTCGGGTTGTTTTCTGATTGAGTGTTGCTTTGGAGGGGAAGTTGCGATATCGAGGCTTGTTTCAAGTTAATGCTTAACTCCATGCCCAATGGACCGCTAAAAGGCCACGATCTTCTACCTAGCAGGCAGGTAACCCCATTTGAGTCGTCAAAATTGTTGTCAAAATTTCACCCCCCAAGGTAAAATTTCGATAACATGCATCAAAGGTTGCAGAAAGGCAAATAGGTCAATCCAGGAAAAATCATGAAAATCGGCTAAGTCCTAGTCCTAGGGGCAGTCAGGACATTTGGGACAAAAATGTGCGGATCGGCCGAAAAGCCTCCAGGCGGCCCAAGTGCCAAATGGGGCATTTGGGACAAAAGTACACAGGCCGGGCGCGAAAAGCTGATCCTGTCGAAAAAGAGAAAATTGGCTAACTGCTGAGAAGGACGCCTGTGGGACAAGCGGGACAAATGGGCCTTGAATGGATGGTTCGCTTCGAAATCGATACAAAAGCACTATGCAAATGGGACAAGTGGGCCAAAGGCGCGGCCGGCCGAAGCAAGGCGAAAAAGGGCAGATACCCAAGGCAAAATGGGACAAGCGGGACAAATGGACGTGAACCGGCAGTTCGCCGAAATCACCGCATACGAGCACTATGCAAAATGGGACAAAGGGGACCTTGGGACGCGGATCATTTGAAGAGCCGAAAGCCAATAAAATGCGCGCCACGTCATCGGTCAAATGAGGGACAAGGAAGCCCATTTCGGGCGGATCGGAGGTTTTTGTCCCAAACGGTATGGGACATCCGGGACAAAAAGACGCGAAGGGCGCGAAGGAGCTGGCAGGCCGCGGACTAATCAGAAGCTGCCACGTGTCCTCACAAGAGAAAAGTTAAAAAGTCAAAGGGCGAGTTTTGAGCATCGATCCAAATCAATGAAATAATGCCACGTGTCACGCTAGGGCCCTGAGGAGATTTCAAAGGAAGGCCCACCGAAAAGCGTAAGAGAGAGAATCATTCAGCGAATCAGAGCTTGCCACGTGTCATCCAAGTGGCAGAGCGCGGGAAGAAATTCAAAATCCGTTTTCACCTGTTCCGTGCCCTAAAACTTCAGATCGACATAACTTTCGATCCAGAGCTCAGATTTGCGCGTTCTTTATATCAACGGAAAGCTTGTGAGATTCTCTACACGTTTCCAGGGTCAATCTTGCATTTTGGTTCAGTTTGAAGAAAGAAAATCAGAAGATGCCTCTGGCACGAAATAATAAGCAGAAGTGATGCTCAACTAACAACTTTAATGCAGTGGACAGTTCGCCGCCTCTGCTAGACAGCTCGCCGTTTTGCCGAGATCCGCCGCTTCCATCATTATGAGATGAGTTAAGTGCATTCTGGAGGTGGTTGGGACAGATTTTGAATTCCTCTCTCTTTTCTCTCTCATTCTTCCTATAAATTGTAAGGAGGGGCTTCTTTTACAATGTTGGACATTTCTGTTTTGCAACCCCTCCCTTCTCTCCTCCTTGTAAGAGAATTCGTGGAGTTTTCAAACCTCCCATATAGACTGTAACACCGTTTTTTGCCTTTTGGCCATTGCAATGTATTGAATCGATCCTTGAGCAATATATATATGTCTGTGATTGAACTTAAATCCTCTCACGTATTCATTGTTGTCATTCTGATCTCTCATTGTACTTCGGTTACCTGTGCATGGTGTGGTATTGCATCTATATGATCTGTGTTTATGTTGCAAAGCTTATGTTCTTCATTCCTCGGTGCATCACCTCCTTAGCTTAGGTTTATTTATATGCATTTCTCTCTCCCTGTCTCCTTGGTAGTTAGTTTAGTTTTGGTGAACCTCTGCGTTTCATTGATGCATCTGAACAGAGGAATAGGAACCAGCCTTTCTCTGGAGAATCCTTTCTCATTTTCAAGTCCCACACTTGGAGGAAGGATTCAATGTTATGCAATCACACTGGACGCATGAACATCAATCTAGAAATCTGATATGCAACCAGTGGTGCTGTGATTTTGCATCAACAGTTTTGGCACGCCCGTTGGGAGCAGAGGTCTCATTTTTTATTGCAGCAAAGTTGATGTGCATCTGCTGCATTTTTCTTGCTTGAAAAGAGCTATTATTTGCACATCTGGCGACTCCGAGGGGAAGAATCAACTGGTTTCAGCAGTCAGGCCTGAAAGCTTATGAGAAGAATCACAAGGTCAAGAGCTGGAGAGGAGGAAGTGTTGTTTGAATACCTGCAATTATCTCCAAGAAGAAGGCAAAGAGGAAGAAGGATTCAAAGGTCTCCATCTCCACCAAGCAGAACTCTCTCAACTCCTCCACCTGAGCGGCCTTTCTTTCAGTATACAAGGGCTTTAAGACCAATCGAATGGTGCAACGGTGAACCCCTATGTCAACTTCACGGGCAAAGCAGCCCACTTGCTCTCAATGCACAAAATCCAATCCGGTTGCGGCGCAAGATGAAGAACATTCCATACTTTACTTCGGGAAAATCGGACCACTCCTCGGTGATCATGTCAAGGACATTGCTAACATTTGTGCAATCCATGAGATTAATGAGATGCAAGTAGCTGTCAAATTGTTGGCATCTTCATTCAAGGGAAAGGCATTACAATGGTTTAGGAGCCTTGAAGCTGGCTCTATCACAAACTGGAATCAGCTGTGTATTGCACTTCATAATCAATTTGGAGAGAAGGGAGACAACTTGTCTCTTTTGGAGCAGCTGACAACCATCAAGAGAGCTTCCAATGAGCAACTAACTGACTTCAACTTCAGATTTCAAAGGTCTTGGGATAGAATTCCGGTGGCAGTCAGGCCAACAGCAGAAGGTGCTTTTCTGTACTACCTTAAAGCTTTAAATTCTGATATTTCTATGTTAGTTCAATCTATGGGAGGCACAACTATCCCTGCTGCTTATAGTATTGCCATTAGAGCTGAAAATTGTCTGATTCAAGCTGGAAAGCTAGCTCCTAGGCCTCCAATGCCATTATATCCAAGTTTAGAGAGCCCAAGTACTAGTCAAGCACCTGTCTTAGCTCCTATTCCCACTCCTAGGAATCAGAGTTCAAATGAAGCTTCCACTTCATCTCCAAGTGCCCCAAATGAGCTTCAAGAAGTCATGAAGCAACTGCAAAATTTAGGTAATGAGCTGGTCACACTCAAGAGACAGCAAGCTCAAGGTTTTAGACCTTGGTATCAGCCTCAAAGGCCACCTAATCCAGCTGCAAATATGAATCAAACAAGGCCTCCTGCCAATAGACCATTCCAGCCCTATAATCCAAATGCCATATCTGCCTCTAAGGCATTAGTACCAGCACAAAACAACATTGCCCAGGAGTATGAATGGTGTTTTCCATGTAATGAACCCCATAATCAATCCATGTGCTTCAATGGTGCTTTGACCCAAGCTTTAATGGTAACAACTACTGGTGTGGAGGGTGAAAGCAATCAAGAAAACAACCAACAACAAGAAACATTCCAACAGCAATCTGCCCCAAATGACACCACATTGGTAAATTGGCAAGCAGAGGATTTCTGTGGCATGAATCAGGCAGTTTCTCAAGGTGTTGCTGCCAACACAAGGTCAAAAAGGAGAAATTTGGGTGAAGAACAGCCATTAGCCCCAGCCAATCCACAACCTTCCACAGCTCCACAAATGATTGGCAAGCAAAACCCAGTTTCAAATGCACAAGGGCAGCCAAGAACAGCCCCTAGGCCAACTCAAATGCCAGCTGTTGATGCCCACATTCAAGGAGCAAATGTGCAAATCAAGGGACAGCAGAGAGATCCTTCATCACCATTCAGTATCATTGATCAGATGAAGAAGACAAACGTCAATATATCTATGTGGGAATCCCTATCCATCCCAGGCCAAAGAAATCTGCTGCAAGCTGCCATAAAGGATTGGCCAACTTCAAATCAGCAGTCCAAATGCAGGAGAAGGTACTCACAAATGCTGCCCACCCTCAAGGAAATCATGGAGCACAACAAGGTAGAATGCTGAAGCCTCCCCCTTTCTATGTTTCGTTAATCATTGGAAATCAGCTAGTGCATAATTGCATGATAGATTCCGGGGCAAGTAGCTCAGTTATGCCTAAACAGATAGCTGATCAGTTAGGGCTCCAGTATGAAATAACATCTAAGGGAGTAGTGCAGCTGGATGGGACAGCAATAGCAACAGTTGGAGTGATTAGAAATTTGAGTCTTACCTTGCATGCATGTCCAAATGTTGTTGTCTTACAAGATATATCAGTCATAGACCTTCCACCACTCTTTGCCCTTTGCTTGTCAAGAGATTTCACTGCCAAAATTGGGGGATATTTGTCCGCTGATTGGTCTCACATGCTATTCAGAATGAGATATGGGACTAAGGCCACAATTAGGTCAGAACCTATTGCAGACTTCCACATTGAGCCCTATACTCCAAGTCAGATTAATGCCAATTGCTCAGCATTTGATCAAGAAGATCACCCTGGCACTGATGAAGCCGACACTAAGGTTGGAAGTATTCCAGATTTGACTCTTGATGAATGGGCAAACAAGGTACATGCTTTTGATCCTTATCAAGAAGTAGAAGAATCTGAGCTAGGGGTCTATTGTATACACGAAGAAAGTAAACATATTCCTAGCATCACCAAGCCAAACCACAAGGATGACAATGAAGTATGGCAGCTGTTTTTCGATGGATCAAGGAGTAGACAAGGTGCAGGAGGTGGAGCCATGCTTGTTTCACCTCAAGGAATAAAGCATTATTCAGCTTTTAGATTTCAATTTGCATGCTCCAATAACACTGCTGAATATGAAGCCTTGGTGCAAGGGATGCATTGGGCAATAAAGAGAAAAATAAAGAACTTGCAAGTTTTTGGGGACAGTGAGCTGATTGTAAATCAGGTCAAGGGACAACATGCTGCCAAAAATGATCTACTCAGATGCTACAAGAACAGGGTGTGGGACCTCGTGGAAGATTTTGAGGGCTTTGGCATCAAATCCATCCCTAGGAAAGAGAATCAAGCTGCTGACAGGCTTGCAGCAGTAGGGGCAGCCTTTGACATTATAGAAAACATTCAACAAGACCAGGTGATACAGCCAAACATCCACGTGATTGTGAGGCCTTCAGTGCCGGATAACGATGTCAGTTGGCAAGTATTTGAGAATGATCAGCAAATCATCCACTTCTTGCAAGAAGAAGCTGAGTTCTCAGCTAAGAATCAAGAGAAGTTGGAACAGCAATATGGTGACCAGGTGATACAGCTGAGAACTGACAAGCTGCCCAAGGGACTTATCACTTTGGAGTCCATTTTTAACCCCAATGATCAGTTTAGAAAGGAGAAAGCAAATATTCAGGTCAAGAGGGAGGATTTGGCATCCATCTTGGTAGAAGAGAACAAGCCACTACAAATTGGAAAGATGACAACTGAACAGGAAAGGTATGAGTTCATACAGCTATGTCAAGAATTCCCTGATGTGTTTGCTTGGAGCTATGAAGACTTGAAAGGTTTCAATCCCAACTTAGCTCAGCATACCATTGAATTGGACCCAAATACTAAGCCTATCAGGTAGAAACAGAGACCAGTCAATCCACACATGGAGCCTCTCATGAGGAAAGAACTGGACAAGCTGATTGAGTCAAGAATCATATTCCCAATCAAGCATTCTAGTTGGGTTGCCAACTTAGTTCCAGTCAGAAAGAAGAGTGGAGAGATCAGGCTATGTGTTGACTTCCGAGACCTCAATAGAGCCTCTCTCAAGGACCATTATCCACTCCCTTCCATGGAGCAAATATTGCAGGTCGTAGCTGGTGCAGAAAGGTTTTCACTACTTGATGGTTACTCAGGCTTCAATCAGATTATGGTAAAGGAGGAAGACCAGTTCAAGACAGCCTTCACAACCAAATGGGGCACATATGCTTATAAGAAGATGCCATTTGACCTCGAGCCGAACGCAGAGCAACATTCCAGCGAGCTATGGATATGGCATTCAAAGGCTTGATCAATAAGATAGTGCTGATATACCTAGATGATATCACTGTCTTCTCAAAGAATGTTGCAGACCATCTCTTTCACCTCAGGCAATTTTTTCAGAGGTGTAGAAAGTTTGGAGTGTCTTTGAATCCTAAGAAGTGCATCTTTCTTGCACATGAAGGTAAACTCCTTGGCCATATTGTTTCAAAGGAGGGATTAGCAATCGATCCGAGAGAGGGTTGAAGCCATAAGATCTCTACCATTGCAAGTCACAAGAAAGCCCTTTGAGTTTCTGGGAAGGATAAACTTTGTTCGAAGATTTGTCCCAAACTTTGCAGCCCTTGTCAAGCCCATCACCAAAATTTTAAGGAAAATCATGGCTTTCAAATGGACGGAGAGAAGGCGAGGAGAGTTTTGAAGCAATCAAAGAAGCCATCTCCCGAGGCACCCACTCTCATCAACCCGGACTTTTCCAAAGATTTCATCCTCTATGCATTTGGAGGTGATGACACTATTTCTCGCCATTGCAGTACAAAGAACAAATATAATGAGGAGCAGCCAATTGCTTTCTTCCCGAGCCTAAATGATCTGCGAGGTGAGGTACTCTTTTATTGAAAAGCATGTGCTTGCAGTAATCAGAAGCTTGAAGAAATTCAAGCATTTAGTCTCAAACAACAAGGTCCAGTTATTGGTCTCACATGCTGGGGTTAAGGACTTCCTCCTCAACAAAGATTTGAATGAGAAAAGGGCAGGATGGATCACCCGTGTCATGGAGTATGACATTGAGATCAAGATCACCAAGCTGGTAAGAGGCAAAGGTTTGTGTGAGCAGCTCGCTTCCAAACAACCAGACAGCCCAGAAGATGAAGAAGACGCTGTCCTGCTATTACAAGAAGATCAAAAACAGGAAAATGATGATGTGTCCACTCCCTGTTGGACTCAGAATATGATACATTTCCTACAAACGGGCATGTGCCCTCCAGAAATGAGCAAAGCAAAAAGAAGGTACTTCAGATTACAAGCAGTTCCTTATGTGCTTGTTGATAATGTTTTGTTTAAAAGGGACATCAACGGTGTTCTATTGAGATGCATCGGGACAGGTCAGATCGAGAGGATCTTACAAGAGTTCCATGACGGGGAGGTAGGAGGCCATTTCACCCCACGAGTAACAGCTCTCAAAATCATGAAAGCTGGTTACTATTGGCCTACTGTATTCAATGATTGCTACTCATGGGTTAAGAAATGCAAGAAATGTGCATTCTTCATAGGGAAAGGAAGGTTAGCAGCACTTCCCCTTCGTCCAATTTCAGTAGATCATCCATTCATGCAATGGGGATTGGACTTCATTGGAGTCATCAATCCCAATTCGAGTCAAGGCCACAAGTGGATTCTTACAGCAACAGACTATTTCACCAAGTGGACCGAAGCAGTAGCGCTCAAAGAGGCAAGTGAGTCTAGCATACTAGACTTTTATGAAGGGATAATAACCAGATTCGGTGTGCCGGCCACCATCATATCAGATAATGCATTAGCATTCATAGGTTCAAAAATTATAGAATGGGCTATCAAGAATGGAATCTATTTGAGCACCTCTTCAAATTATTACCCGCAGGGTAATGGATAGGCAGAGTCCACAAACAAGAATTTGCTAAAAATCATCAGAAGGACTCTGGATGAAAATCAAAGAACATGGCATACAAGGCTAAAATCAGCGTTATGGGCTGACAGAATAACACCAAAGAGGTCTACAGGTAATTCTCCCTACAAGTTGGTCTATGGGAAGGAGGCAGTATTGCCTATATCATTAGAATTGCCAGCCTTGGAGCTCATGAAGCAGCTTGAGTTATCTGAATTCGAACCAATGGAGGCCAGGTATGCAGAATTGATGGAATTAGAAGAAATCAGAGAACATGCGGTTCAGACGATTGAAAAGGATCAGGCCGTAGTAAAAAGATGGTTTGATAAGAGAGCTAGAGCAAGGACCTTCCAGGAAGGGGACCTAGTTACGAAATGGGATGCGAGATAGGGCAAAACCGGAAGGCATTCCAAGTTTGATGCCATCTGGAGTGGTCCCTACATGGTCACGGGGTGCAAAAGTAGTAATGCCTTCCAATTGTCTGCATTGGATGGAGAGGAACTTCTGATTCCGGTTAACGGAATCCATCTTAAACATTGCTACTAAGAGAAACGTTTTGCCGTTGTAAATATTAATTTAGATTTTTCTTAATTCCTCTAAGTGCGTATGCACATTGTCCTGTTGTAGTTAGGTTTCTATTTCCCTAAGTGCTTTGGCACAGGTTTTGCTGCTCTCAGGTTGTTTTCTACAGTTCAGAGTGTTGCTGGAGGGGAAGTTGCAGTATCAGGCTTGTTTCAGGTTAATGCTTAACTCCATGCCCAATGGACCGCTAAAAGGCCACTGATCTTCTACCTAGCAGGCAGGTAACCCCGCTGAGTCGTCAAAATTGTTGTCAAAATTTCACCCCCCAGGGTAAAATTTCGATAACATGCATCAAAGGTTGCAGAAAGGCAAATAGGTCAATCCAGGAAAAATCATGAAAATCGGCTAAGTCCTAGTCCTAGGGGCAATCAGGACATTTGGGACAAAAATGTGCGGATTGGCCGAAAATCCTCAGCGGCCCAAGTGCCAAATTGGGCATTTGGGACAAAAGTACGCGGAGGGCGCAAAAAGCCGATCTCGCCGAAAAGAGAAAATTGGCTAACTGCTGAGAAGGACGCCTGTGGGACAAGCGGGACAAATGGACGCGAACCGGCCGGTTCGCACGAAATCGCATACAAAGAGCACTATGCAAAATGGGACAAGCGGGCCAAAAAGGCGCAAACCGGCCGAACCGGGTGAAAAAGGGCCAGACAGTCCAAGGAAAAATGGGACAAGCGGGACAAATGGACGTGAACCGGCCGGTTCGCCCGAAATCAGCACAAAGAGCACTATGCAAAATGGGACAAAGGGACGCGCGGGACGCGGATCGCCGAAGGAGCCGAAAGCCAATAAAATTGCGCCACGTCATCGGTCAAATGAGGGACAAGGAAGCCCATTTCGGGCGGATCGGAGGTTTTTGTCCCAAACGGTATGGGACATCCGGGACAAAAAGACGTGAAGGGCGCGAAGGAGCTGGCAGGCCCGCGGACTAATCAGAAGCTGCCACGTGTCCTCACAAGAGAAAAGTTAAAAAGTCAAAGGGCGAGTTTTCGAGCACCGATCCAAATCAATGAAATAATGCCACATGTCCTTGGTAGGGCCCACAAGGAGATTTCAAAGGAAGGCCCACCGAAAAGCAGAAGAGAGAGAATCATTCAGCGAATCAGAGCTTGCCACGTGTCATCCAAGTGGCAGAGTGCGGGAAGAAATTCAAAATCCGTTTTCACCTGTTCCGTGCCCTAAAACTTCAGATCGACATAACTTTCGATCCAGAGCTCAGATTTGCGCGTTCTTTATATCAACGGAAAGCTTGTGAGATTCTCTACACGTTTCTAGGGTCAATCTTGCATTTTGGTTCAGTTTGAAGAAAGAAAATCAGAAGACGCCTCTGGCACGAAATAATAAGCAGAAGTGATGCTCAACTAACAACTTTAATGCAGCGGACAGTTCGCCGCCTCTGCTAGACAGCTCGCCGTTTTGCCGAGATCCACCGCTTCCATCATTATGAGATGAGTTAAGTGCATTCTGGAGGTGGTTGGGACAGATTTCGAATTCCTCTCTCTTTTCTCTCTCATTCTTCCTATAAATTGTAAGGAGGGGCTTCTTTCTAATGTTGGACATTCTTGTTTTGCAACCCCTCCCTTCTCTCCTGCTTGTAGGAGAATTCGTGGAGTTTTCAAACCTCCCATATAGACTGTAACACCATTTTTGCCTTTTGGCCATTGCAATGTATTGAATCGATCCTTGAGCAATATATATATGTCTGTGATTGAACTTAAATCCTCTCATGTATTCATTGTTGTCATTCTGATCTCTCATTGCACTTCGGTTACCTGTGCATGGTGTGGTATTGCATCTATATGATCTGTGTTTATGTTGCAAAGCTTATGTTCTTCATTCCTCGGTGCATCACCTCCTTAGCTTAGGTTTATTTATATGCATTTCTCTCTCCCTGTCTCCTTGGTAGTTAGTTTAGTTTTGGTGAACCTCTGCGTTTCATTGATGCATCCGAACAGAGGAATAGGAACCAACCTTTCTCCGGAGAATCCTTTCTCATTTTCAAGTCCCACACTTGGAGGAAGGATTCAATGTTATGCAATCACACTGGGACGCATGAACATCAATCTAGAAATCTGATATGCAACCAGTGGTGCTGTGATTTTGCATCAACAATATCTTCACTCGGTCAAGCCGAGCCAAGGGTGAAACTGATCCGTTCTTTGATTTTCTCCAGCAACATAATTTCAGACTTTCACCCAACAGTGTTGCATCTAGTTGAGCGATAAGTTATTCACCTATCCAAAGAACTTGGGTTCTTAAAGAATAAGAAGTTTCTACAACCTACCATGCGTTATTCTTGTCTGATACTTAGATTCCTGTATGCACTTCATTCAGAAGAATGGCAACACAACCTGTGCCTTGGGGTGTGGCTATTGGTCCTCTTTCCCTAACTCCACCATTGCACGATCTACCACATGGGTCACGTAAGAATATTCCTAAGTTCAACGGTGATGGGAAGTAGCACCCTGATGAACACATCACTTCATTCTTTGTTGCAAGTGGCATTCTTAGAGTTACTCATGAAGACATCTATGTTTGACTCTTCATTGAGACATTGCATGGTGTAGCAGAGAATGGTTCTACCATCTTTCAAATGCATGCATTACCAACTAGACTACCATGCGGTCTGTATTTGAAGCAAGGTTCAAACCAACTAAAGAATATCATGCCTTGTTAGCATAGCTTACAAAAATGAAGAAGGAGTCTTACAAACCCATGCAGGATTTCATAGCCAAATTCAACAAGCTAATTCGTAAGATTCCAGAGCTAGTCATTCCCACTCTTGAAAATCAAAAGTGTTTCTTCATCAATGCTCAACCCCCTGATGTGAGCTTCTTGTTGAGAAGATCTATTATCCCCAATTTGGTCACCATTGCTCAAGCTACAACCACTGAAATAGAAGATGATCTTATTTTTGGAAAGATCATAAGAGAATCATCTAAGCCTAAAAATTAGAGTTCTTCTTAGAGTACTACTGATCCTATGATTCAGAAGATGGCCAATGACTTGATCACTTTAAAGAAGAAAATGTCTCAACAAGAAACCAACATTCCTTATCGGGATATTCCTAGACGGAATTTCAACAATGCCAATGGTGCTCCTACAAGAGATAGGAATCGGTTGATCACTTCTCCCACCAGGCTGGCCATTAAAGCTCCTCTTGTCAACATAGCAGTTGAAATAGTTGAGGTGAAGAACTAGAAGATCAAGATTCTCATGAAGCTTTTGAAGCTTCAGGATATGCTGATGAGTCTTTTGATGATTTAGTTGGTGACTCCAGCATTGGGTACTTCTATTACAAGGAAGATGAAGGTGAGTATGATGGCCAACCATTTATAGTATTCACTCGATCCCAATCTCAGAACCCCAGAAATCCGGTTGAAGGCTCTAAGGAGAAAAGTAAAGAAGCTCCCGTGGTTATGGCTAAAAGAGGCTCTCCCATCTTAACGTAAATTGAAAAGGAGAACTAAAAAGGTAACTTTGTATTCTAACTCTTTTTTTCCTTCCCTCAAGTCTAGTACCTCAACTCAGACCAGTGTAACCAAAATTGAGCCCTCCATCATTCCTTTATATACCACTTTCGACATCATTGATCATGCAAAGAAAACCAAAATCCAAATGTCGGAAGTTGAGTACATGTAGTCCAACCCTGAGCAATTTGAGAAACTTGCCAAATTCATTACAAGCAAGGCTGTTATTCCTTCATCTTCAAAAGGAATTTTCCTAGCCCCACTCAGCCTTTACCTCGAGTAATATGACCTCTACTACTTCTTCAAGAAAGATCGAACCATTTTATTTTTCCTTATAAATAGTTTTAAACTCAACAATTGCATAATTGACTCAGAGCCTCTGATAACATAATGCCCGCAAAATCAGATCATGCTCTTGGACTCACCTTGACTAAATATTATGGGTGGTGTTATTCCATGGAAACCAAAAATTCCCTTGATTGGCCAAATTAAGGATGCACAATTTGCATTTGTTGCCTTTCGTGAAAAGAGAGTGAAAATGACTATTCAGTTTTGATATCCTAGTGCTTATGTTATTCTCTTAGGAAGAGGTTTTTCAAAAATCTTGGAGGAGAAATCAACATGGATTAGACCAAATCTAAAATTCCACTAAGCTGGAGTTCCTCATGTCCTTCACCTAGAAACACTGACACAATACCTTGTCACTAAGTCAGATGATCCCAAGGCTCAAATTCTCTTTGAAGATGCAGGCTTGGGTAATTATTTCATGACATCTAAGGTGCCCTCTGTAGAATTCAAAGAAGAAGATCCTAACACTATTTAGACCCTTGAGTTTGATGGGAGTTGTTCAACTACTAGTTCAAGTGCTGGCGTGGTTCTTATATCTCCAGATTTTGAGATTTTTCCCTTTGCTTTCAAGTTGTAATTTGATAATACTAATAACATAGCTGAATACGAAGATTTGTTATTAGGATTAGAAATGGAAAGACAAAAAGGAATCTGAAATCTTAAAGTGCAGGGAGATTCCGAGTTGATTGTGAATCAAGGGGGACCTATCAGGTAAAAAATGATCGCCTAAGACATTACAGGAACAAGGTTTGGGACAACATAGAATGCTTTGATGATTTTTCCATTAAGGCAGTCTTAAGAGATTACAATGATAAAGCTGATTCTTTATCCATGTTTGCATCTCTTCTCCTTCCTCACCCAAAGTTCAAACAGGACACGTATACCATTGAGATTGTGTATTGTCCAAGTGTTCTAGATAATTTAGCACATTGGCAAGTGTTTAATGATGATCAACATGTATTGTCTTTTCTTGAGAAAGCTGATAATTTTAGTGAGATTTATTTTGAAGGATCAAAATCAGATTTTTCGTGAGTCCATCTCAAATTCATATCAAGAAATTGATGGTGAATTCATCCAACTTAAAGGCAATAAGATTCCAAAGGGATTAGTTTCTCTGGAAGGTTTGTTTGACAAGCATGACCATTTCATTTAGGATAAAAGGCAAGCTGAAGGTGCTTCCTCGTTAGAGGTAGATCAAGTTAACATGGGCTCCGTTGATCAACCATGGATGGTAAACATTGGTAAATGTTGTTCTCTGGAGGAAAAGAAAGATTCTCTTCACTCCTGAAGAGATATATGGACATCCTAGCATGGTCATATGTAGATCTAAAGTCTTTCAAGCCCAAGGATGTGCAACATAGCATTCCTTTAAAGCCTAAGGTTAAACCCTATAGGAATAAGTAAAGGATACAACCCAAAGATATCAAGAAATATGCTTGCTAAAATTCAAAAGATGTTAAATGTAAGGATTATCTTTCTAATCCATCATTCCACCTAGGTTGCTAATATTGTCCCTGTCAGAAAGAAGAACGGTGAAATACAAATTTGTGTTGACTTCCAAAACCTCAATCAGTCTTCATTGAAAGATAATTATCCATTTCCCATCATGGACCAAGTATTATAGATCACTAGATCATAAATGTTATCCATGCTTGATGGATTTTTGGGGTATAATTAGGTTCGAGTAACCGCTAAAGATCAACATAAAACAACATTCACCACCCCATGGGGAACCTTTGCTTACAGGAGGATTCCTTTTGGTTTGATTAATGCTAGAGCCACATTTCAAAGAGCTATGGACTTAGCTTTCAGATATTTGATGGGCAAGGTCATAGTTGTGTATTTGGATGACTTGACAGTCTTCTCTAAAAGTGAAGTGATCATTATGATCATCTAGAGTAGATACTCTTAAGGTGTAGACGTCATGGGATTTCATTAAATCCTAAAATTCCATGTTCAAAGTAATAGAAGGCGAGATCAACCCAGAGGGTGAAGGCCATCCAAAGGCTTACCCTACCCATAAGCAAAGCTGGGTGCACTCTTTTTCGGGAAGGTCAATTTCCTAAGAAGATTTATACTTGATTTTCTGATAAAACCAAGGATATCCTTGGGATGATGAAAGGTAAGACTCCATTTTGATGGAGCAATGAAGGGAAGATTTATTTTGAAGAATTCAAATGGGTAATTTCTCATGCTCCTATTCTGGTATGCTTAGACTTCAAGAAGGATTTCATCATGTATAGCTATGCTTCCGCACATACTGTATTAGCCATCCTGATGTAGGAGAAAGAATAAGGAATCAAAGCTCCCATTGCTTTCATGATCTCCCCTCTAAAGGAACATGAATTGAAGATGTTGCAAATTGAAAAGCATGCTTATGTAGTGGTGAGAGTAGTGAAACATTTCAGGTATTATGTGTTGAGTTCCCACACTCTCGTTCTTGTTCCATGATACTGCAAGTTAAGTCTATTTTGACTCAACAAGAGTTGGGTAGTCAATGGGGTAACTAGAATAGCCAAACTCTAGAAATATGACTTAGACATCATACCTACCAAGTTGGTACGAGGAAGAGGCATGTGCCAATTGATTACGAGAAAATAAGTTTGAGACAAAATGCGAAGAAACTAAAGATACTTCTTTAGAATTTCCCATGGTGCTTTTTGTAAGCACAACCGATGAATGGTATACAAACATCACTTTATTTTTAACTTATGGAAAATGTCCCCCGTATTTAAGCCAAAAAGAAAAGAGAATAGTTAAATTAAGGTCTGCAAGATAAATTCTTTGGGATAATGGTATATACAAGAAGGGTATTAATGGTGTATTCCTGCGTTGTGTTGATAAGTATCAGCAGATGAGGTTGCTAGAATCCTTCCACAATCTAGCATGCAGAGATCATTTCTCTTCTTCTGTGATAACTTACAAGATCTTACGGCCCATGTACTATTGGCCTACTCTCTTTTGAGATTCAGCTGAATGGGTGGCTAAGTGTGAAGCTTGTCAACATTTCATTGGCCGCCCTAAGTGGATTCTCTTCCTTGAAGCCTGTAGTAATTGAAGAACCTTTTCTCCAATGGGGAATCAATTTCATTAGAGTACTAAACCCCGCCTCCAAAGTGCTGGCCATAATTATGTGCTCACACCACCGACTATTTCACCAAGTGGGTCGAAGCCACTCAATCAAACAAAGCTACCTCGAAGTTGTTTGTCATTTTCTCAAAGAGAATATAATTGCTAGATTCAACATTCCTCACAAGATTTTTTCTGACAACACTTCCAATTTCTCATCGCATGAGTTGAATAAATTTTTTTATGGGTTTGGGATCACATTGGCTCACTCATTTGACTATTACCCCAAGGAAATGGTCAGGTTGAATCCAATAATAAGAACCTGGTGACCATAATCAGAAAGATGGTTGATGAGAATCAGAGGACATGGCACAAAGCATTGTATGATGCATTATGGGAAGATTAGATTACTCCTAAGTGAGCTATTGGAATGTCTCCATTCCAAGTGTTGTATGGAATTGATGCTGAGATTCCTATCTTTGTAGAATTGCCAGCCTTATGGTTGGCTAAAGAAATGAGGATGAAACTTTTCAAAGTTCTATTGAAAAAAGAATAGTGTACCTAGCTAGGCTAGAAGAAGAACAAAGCAAGGTGGTGGATCACATTGCAGACCATCAGAGCAAAGTCAAAAGTATATTTGACAAGAAATCAAAGCAATGTGATTTCCAGGTTGGAGATCTAGTACTTCTCTAGGATAAGAGAAGGGAATAGAAAGGGATGCATGGCAAGTTCGACTCTTTATGGAAAGGTCCTTTCAAAATCCATCAAGTTGAATGGTGAAAATAGCTTCTGTCTATCATACCTTGATGGAGAGTTTCTCCCTCTACCTTTCAGTGGCCAGCATTTGAATTTGTTCCACCAATAATGCAAGATGCTCTCTTGCACTGTATTATAATTTATTTTCTGTTGTGTGTTTGCTTTCTTTCTTTCTTTCTTTCTTTTTTCTCTTCTTCCGACTTCATAGCCCAATGGATAAAAGCTTCTTGATTCTGAGTTATCTCCTTTGATGTCTCAAAGAAAGTCCCCAACTAGAGCCAGCTGTTATCTCATTTTAGTGACAACAGCTAAAATTGAGATAACCACAGTTAAATTTTGGAAAAATCTCTTAAATTTCCCTTTGAGAGAGATTTTCGGGTTTTCGACTTTCACTACATGAAAACATGTTCTTTACATGCATCATGTCTCATGTTTCCGAATCCTCGAAACCCTGAATTGACTAAGTCATTGCGTTGGGTTTTCGTGAGGTTGAGCATTGAAACATGCTTTTCCTATCACATGTTTCATGTTCCTGAAACCCACAACCCAAAACAAAGCCAATGTGTCGAGTTTTCGAACTCGGAAGCATATCAACATTTCATGCTTCATGTTCCATGTTCCCTGAAACCCTGACCCAAAACAAAGCCAGTGTGTCGGGTTTTCAGAACTTGGAAGCATCTCAACATTTCATGCTTCATGCCTCATGTTTCTGATACCTGAAACCCAAAATGAACCAAATCCTTTGTGTCAGGTTTTCGAGGACTCAAGCACGATGACATGTCATTAATGCCCATTTGTCAAGTAGTTGGCACAAAGGCCAAGATATGTGTAATAAATGTTAGGGTTTTATAAATAGGTGGTTTTCCACATCACTTTTTTTTACTTTGTACAATTTCGATGTTTTGGAATTTTGTGCATGCTTCTCCCTCCTCCAAACCCAATTGAGCTTCTTGATCGATTTTATTGAAGGTATTTCTCTCCTCTTTTTACTTTTATGCTTTTTGGGTTATTTTTGAGGTGTTCATAATGGAGTTTCCATTTCTTTTCTCTTCCTTCTTGGTTTAGGGTTTTGGGTTACTTTTCTTGTTTTTTATTACATTCCCATAGAACCTCTTATTTGGAATTCACCCTTAGGGTATTTTTTTATTTTCCCATAGATGGTACCCTATAATTTTTAAAAGGGTTAAAAAATTTCTAACTAGCAACATGGCGGGGATTTTTCATGTCTTGGCATTGTAGAAATATGATTGCATCTATTTCAGGTTTTATAGGGTGTCTTATAGTCTTTGAATTCCACCTTTGTATCAAGTTTTTAGTGTGCTTGACATCCTCCAAACTCCGCTAGTGTTTTGGGTCTTGACTAGTGTTTGACACTCTTTGAGTTCCGCAGTGTGTCAGATATTATCACCTGCTCGACATCATCCAAATTCCACCAGTCTTTCAGGTTTTTCAAGGTGTTTGACATGGTCTGTTTCCTAACACACACAATCTAGTCTATTGTATTAACGTGGTTGCTTTGCAAGTTTCAAAACCTGAATAGTAGGGTGGGTCTATTCACTTGTCCAACAAACATCCAGACCTGATTGCTCTTCCAGGAATTTTCAAGACTCCTCATGTCGGACCCTAGCCCATCTAAGGATAAGTTAGATAAGTCTGGAAAGATGAAGTACAAATATCAGAAGAGACGATTCTTCTTCTTATATAAGTTACAATTATGACATCTAGGACACAGAGCTTGGTAATATAGACATGGAAGACTTCTGGAAAAGGATCAAGGATTCTTCTCAAAATTCATGGATGAATTCAATAGCCGGTAGCGGTCTCCCACTCATAGCAGGGTTTCCAGTATCAACCCAATGCCCTGAATTCATTCTGGCATGTGCTTCTCACTATGACTCAGCCTCCCACTTAGTGAGAAATCAAGTAGGAGAGTCTATAGTAAAATTAGATGGAGATTACTTCGATCAACTCCTAAAGTTGCCCAACTTTATGGAATATGTTGATTTAAATCTTAAGTCAAGACACAAAATCTTGGGAAAAAGATCAAGAAGACTGCATCAAGCATGTGAACAAGAAATTCTTGATCAAGGCTAAGCCAACTATTTCTAGGTTTCCTAAGTCGGTCCCTAGAAGTGATTTTATACTTGAAGTTAGTGATATCATCACCCTACTGAGTTAGTTATTTGGGATCCCGAGTCAAAATAATTCCAAGGGTGGATGTATCAGTTCATGGTCATCATAAATAAGAATGACCAAGGGATTGGTTGGGGCACCTTAATAAGTGATGAGATAGACTCTCAAATGAAAATGGTCTTGTCTATTGGCAAGTTATACATGATGTCGTACGTCACCTATGCAAGCGACGGAGTTTGAGAAACTACCTAGGGTTGGATGTAAAAGGAACTCAAAAAACTGATCACATATATCGGTACTTCCCTCAGTTGACAATAAAAGGATTTGAAGATCAGTTTAGAAGAGTGAATGATGACTTCTTTTATGAAAATATTTGCAGGCTGGACCCTGAGTGAGAAAGAGAAGAGTTTCTAATGAGGCATGGGTAGAGGTGTCAAAATGGGGCTGCATCTTCTTACAATTCAAGAATTTTACCTATCTCTAGGTGGTAAGGTTCCACGGTACTCCTTTCCATTTTCCCAGGTTTCTAGGTGACAAACTCATCCTTATGGAGTTGGTCAGACAACTGTTGGATTTCCAAAAGTTCCAACAAAGCAGACACAAGGTTGTTGTCTCCTCCTAATTTCCATTATAAGGTACACATGTTCTATAGTGGTGAAGGCCAAGAATTTGGTGCATTAACTTCAAGACAAACTAAATAATAATATGAAGTTTAGAGAGGTATTCGATATTTGAGGATTCCTTAAGTCGTATGGAACCTTGTATATGCATGTGCCCCATGTAGAGGACATTTGAGTTGATCTTCGGGATGAAGTTTCCATCTAGAGAAAAGACAATAGTAGACTAAATCTTGAATAAATCCAAGCATTAGATATAGTTGATATCCCATAAGGCACCATGGATAATGAAAGTGTCTTGGAACCTAGGTATGAATAGTCAGATGGAGATCAACTTGGATTCCCAGCCATCGATTGGTCTCATTATCGAAAAGGATTCTATCACCAATAGATCTTCTCAAACCCTTTTCCACACTAAGGCATGGTTCATTTCTTAGGGAATGAGTTATAAAGAAAAGATATTTTTAAAGATATCCACTCTAGAAGTAGGACCCTCTAAGGGAGAAAAGGAAAAAGATAAAAGCCCTACTAAAAGACAAATAAAGTTTAAGTTTTCCAGAAGAGGAGAAAAGTAGGGGGATGAATCATCTACTCCCACAAAAACAATTGAGGTATTGGATTCTCCTCCTCAACCAGAGACAGGATGATTTCTCCCAGAAGAAACAGGAGAAATTCTCCTAGAAGTCGAGGTTGTTCAACCTATAATTTCTCCTTTTGTTGATTTCTTGTCGGAAGTAAGTTTTTCTCTTGCTTCTCAAGCTTTAGCTCTAGGATCTTTACCTTCTCTCTCCCAATCCTCATCATCACATATTTCAATGCCACTCTCATCAACCATGGCCAACATTTTCTCTGATCTCTCCCCTCTCTCTATTGGACCTATGTTGGCTATAGAAATGCCTCCTCCTTCCACACCTTCATTTCTTGAGTCTATTCCCATAGTCACTACACTTGCACTCATCACGAATCCACAAAAAAATCTTCCTCCACCCATAGATAAAACCATGACACCTCCAATAGGAGCAACTTCTTCCGTTGTGCCTCAATGGTTGGTCGATCAGACTCCAAGGAAGAGGAAGGTGGTAGTTCCCCTACTAGCCTTCAATTTATGTTCACTCAAGGCTTATCCTACCAAATCTGCCAAGAAACCTAAAACAGTTTCAAGAGTTTCAGTAGATGCCTTAGGGCATAAGTTTGTAGAGATTTCCACTCCCACGGCCGACAAAACCAAGGAGGACATAATGCTTCTAATTATCGATTACCAAGGTGGATCAGGAAGGAAACAATAGAAGGGGCATAACAAGATGCACAAGATGCCATGAATCTATTGTGCCAAAAGCTAAAGGAAACAAAAGTGAGTAGGGATGAGCTAAAAGAGAAAGTGGAATAGTTGATAGAAGTATTTCTTAAGATCTCAAATCCTCTTAGTCAACCCCATCATCTTCTACTCCTACTCCTATTAGGTTTGACTTCTCATCAGTGCCTGTTATTGAGAAGATCAATGAGAAGGGGAGAATGGTGGATGAATGGATTCAGAGGTTACTCCTTCAGGGAAGGAAAGTCATTGATGATATAGTAGAGGTATACAAATCCTTAGAGGAAATGAAAAAGGATGGTGACAAGATGAATGATGAATTTTCACAGGAGGTTGGAAACCTCGAACTAACTTTGGAGGCCCTCAATGCACTGAAGAAAGTTCCATCTCGGGTCTTAGTGGAAGAAGGATTCATTCCACATGGGGATAAACACTTCCAGCTAACCAAGGCTATTAGGTTCAAGATAAATATTCTCAGTGAAGCTTGCAGCAAGTTGAGAGAATCCAGGGATCAGTTGATTGACGCCACCAGTGATATCGAAGAAGAGTTGTTCAAGATCTTTCCCAAAGTATTGGATGAAGGTGCAACCATTCTACCTGCTGATGGTTTCTATAAACAAATTTAGGAATCAATCGAGCAAGAACCAACTTTTGTCTTTGATTTGAGCATCATTGATAAATTTATAAAGATCGAGAATGTTTTGGAATCACTGAGAAAACTTAATAAGAGATTAAAGAAACTTCCTGGCAACGCAAGTGACACACATGAAACTTGTGAGGTTCTAAGTGATTATTCTAGCACGTCAGATGAAGATGAAATGCAAGGCATAATCTGGAAGTTTAAAGAGTTTCGAGACAAGAAGGCGTCGCTGGAAGAAGACAAGGATGAGGAAATGGAATAAGTAATGATGTTACATGTCATTTCCTTCCATAAATTTCTATGTCTTTTTCATTTTCATTTTGTCAAATAGGAAGAAAAAATTGACTTGTTCTCCTGCATGAGAGTCAAGCAAAATAGGACTCTTATTGAATGACTATTTTCTAGGATTTTATCCTATTTTCTCTCTTCTATTTTTATTATAAATAAGGGATGCTTGTGCATTCTAGAAGGGAGACTTTTGTAATATTAAGAGCTATTGTGAAGAAGAAGAAAAACTTTGTATTTTCTTTTTAATCATTGAAGAATAGAAATAGGTGTTATTTTACAAACTTTGTGTTATGGGATTCATCTATCTTGAGAGATTGTTCTTACATCCAAAATCTTGAGCTATTCTTTGTTTAGTATTCTTGATCATTTTAATTGTCTCAGGATATTACACTCATTATCTAAAACTCGTATAAGTATTTCTTGATCTGTGTTTTCTTGAAAGAAAATACGTTCCTCTTATTCCCTTTCCATTTTGTTTCATCTATGATAAGTTCCCTTTCTAATCCATCCCATTCCTAAAGTTGTAACATCTCCATTTCATGTTGATATGGATTTTGGGATTGTATCCCAACCCCAATGGTTAGAATAGTGTGGATATTGTATATATTATTTCTGTTGTGTTTTAGATTAGTAATAAATAGGCAGCCTCACCTATCTTTGAGGAGGGATTTGATCCCATGCACTGTGGTTGAACCTCATATTTTGGCTTGACAAAATATCCAACCAACAAGTCCAAATGGTTAGAGCCTCTCAAACCTTTTTTTAAAGCTTTAACACTATTACAATTTATATATATTCACTTTGAGGAAGGATTCATCCAACCTCTATGTTACACTAGGATTTAATTTACCTTATAATTGAGAGTTCCATTAGCACAATTTAGGGTTTGTTCACACCCCCTATGCATAGAGACACCACCATATTCCTATGGAGCATCATATTTGTGAAACTTAATCCATGAAACTTGAAACAAAAAAGTATTTAGTGATCTCTAACTTTCTATGAGATCATGTGGTTCTTTTATCTCTTTAGAGATCATAGAACCCTATTTAAATCTTCATGGCTTATGAGGATTAAAAATTCTTGATTATTTTCTTTCAAGAGATGTTTGATCTTTAAGATTTCAAGTATGAAGCAACTTCATGATAGACTTGTTGATATGAGAAAATCTATAAAACATTGAAAAATATTAATTGTTTTCACATATATTCACATTCCCATTTAATTAACCAATTTTGGTATTTTGTGGACATTAATATTATTATCTATCTTATCTTATTCATAGCCAAACAAATGGAAGAGTAAATCTAATAAGATTTGTCACTCACTATCATAATGATAAGATTATATTTTGTATTAGGTGATCTAACATTAATAACCACTAAGAATGAATTTTTATTAGATGTATCTGAAAAAGATTATATTAACGTTAGTAATCATTAAAAAATGATTTATGAAATATTATTACAATTAAAAATCTTACTAATTTATCTATAAAACAAAAAAATTAGTGAAAAAATATTTAACTCTACTAATTGGTATCTAAGTGCCCTGAATAATTAACATTATGTAGTTTAATGCTTAAAAGCTAGAAGATAATTATTTATTAAAAATGATAATTTAATTAAATATTATAAAAAATAATAAGTCACAATTTTTAAACGATATATATATATATATATATATATATATATATATATATATATATATATATATATATATTTGGAAACCTAGAACCTAGAGGTCACACAAGGTAACAAAATGTCTACATCTATATATTCATCATTTGCCTCACGGGTTACCATTTAGTCAACCAATGACTCAAACTTTAGAAATATGAGTTTCTTCATTAAATACTTCCTTCTTCATTGCATAAATCTTAAAATATTGTGTTTTATCAAGACTAGCCACTACAAAACCTCCTAGAGATGAAATAAATATGTGCTTGAGAGAAAATTGATAAAAACTACTAATTCTTAGTTTGGGAAAAATTGATTTTGTGAGTGATGGGAAGAATTAGATGTTGTGTTTGTGCCCCTCCCACACATGGGGGCTATTTTAAGTGTTCCCTCCATAGGAAAACAACAATAACCAAACCATGCAAATCCACTTGGGGAGCAACTGATAAGGTGACGATTGTTAGACCAGTTGATGGAAAAGTGGTTGCAGCAAGAAGGATCTCCTCTCATCTTCAGGCTCACCCAATATAAATCCAAGAAATAGAAACCATTTTCAAAGAAATCCAAGTAGGCTAGGTAACATGTTCTAAGTATTTTCTTCTTTTGATGTTAGAAGTTAAATGGGCTATTCAAACTACTTCTTCTAAGATTTTGTAGATATATAATATATCAATAATGATTTCTTTTCTAAAACAAAGGGGTCTTGAAATGTTGAATTTGCAGTCTTGGAGTGTAATTTTAGTTAAATATTGGTTTCTTACATAATATTGTCTCAAGAAGCTTTTCAATTAATACTATTATGGATTGTAGTATGAAATCTTTAATCTATTGGAGATTTTTATAAGAGATTATGGAATATTTCTTAGTGTTAAGATCATCACGTTTTAAATATAAATAAAATTTAATATGGTCTTAAGGACATTTTGGATTTCATATTGGAGTTCACAAGATTTTGTAAAGTAATATTGCAATTTAGTTTTTTTCACATCCTTTAATATGTAAACATCTCTACCATGAGGAATTTGCCTTCTTTGGTATGGTTCTTATTTTAAAAGAAAGGTTATCCAATATTTTTTTAAAGTGCTTGTTACTATTAAAAGGTAAATTGATATAATAAAATATTTACATAAGACTGCATTATTTATAATAAATTTAGTTGGGAGAAATAAATAAGAAACTTTGGATAAATTATTTCCATTAATAATCATTGTGAGACAATGTAGGTTTATAGGATATTAGTATAGATGTCTACAAATGGCACCAAGATCACTAAATGGTATAATTTTAATGTTATTGTGTCCTTGTTGATTATTGGTTCAATTTAGACATTATTAATACATTTTTGGACTTTTAATGGTTTTTCTCTCTTCTAGACTGAACTTAAGGTATATACAATATGTTACTAGCACACTGCTAAGTTGTATAGACTTAGAAAATTATATGGAATGGAATCATGTATATGTCACAAGGCTAAGTTGCAGAGCTTATTCTAATACAAGTGTCTCCATTTGTAGGGGAGCTCCTCCAAATTTTTGTAAGTGATGACATGATTAATGTTTAGGTTCAACCAAATTACTTCAGTGCCTAGCTGCCACTACTTGATTAGAACCTTCCCTCTAGTGTTGAATTTGGTGCTTTGTCAATGTGGATAGAAGGCTCACAATGTTGGTATTGGAAAATCATGTGGGATGGTGCCTTGCAGACTGAAAGCCACTGTGAATGGAGTGATAATGACTAGAATAGCCCTCACAAAATAAATGTGTCCAACCAAAACCAAAATCATATGCCAATTAGACTCTTTATAGAAGGGTTTGGCCATTAGCTATGTTCTTTGTGTGGGTGACTCCAACATTGCCCTCTACACTACCATGTCTTGGGTTCCATTATCTTGCCCCATCAAAATTCAACTTCATCGTTATTGGTAAGGAAGGTATCTATATAAGATTTTCCATATATATCTTACTAACACCTACCATTTTCAATGGAGTGCAAGGTTAGATATAGTAGAGATTTGGAAGATAGTGCCCCAACATTTTGATGATAATTGTCCTATCACCTTTTTGATATGTTTCTTTCATGGAAAATCCAATGTTTCCTCTCAAGTCAAAGGCCCCAATGTATGGGTCATGGAAATTACATGTATTTTTGTATCATATCTTAGTTGGATTTAAATTTGAGCCATTTGTTCAGGCATTAGTTAAGCTCAATTTTTTTGTGAGAACAATATAAAAATAACTGCAATTATCTTCCATATACTTTGTTCTAAAGCATAAGAGATAATTAGATGCTTGAGAATTTTTCCATCTAAAAGATGATTCAGGAAACTTGAGAGGCCACACCATTTTTTTTTTTTTGAGAACATATGCTACCTATATTTCCTAATGAAGTAATGTCCAAATCAAGGCTTTCGATATCCGTAATTGCCACAACTTGCTCCAACTCAAATGAGCGATTATACCATTGTCAATTAGGGGTTTTTAAAATTTACCCTAAAGATGGAATGGGCATGTTGGAATGGAGATTAAGAAAATGGATGAATAAAAAAATTAATATTTCACCACTCTTCCACCATAATTTTCTGACTTCTTAAGCAAAAAAATATGCAAATGCATAGAAAACTTGACAAATGAAATGAAAATTAGTACTGCATTATACATCTTAACACTTCAAGAACTTAAATATATTTAAAATTTTATGAAAATAAAGTGAATAAGAAATGTATCTTTACACAAAAATACAAACCAACCTAGTCGCTCATCCTCCTCAAAAACCAAATAGCCTAGGAAATCAATACAAATAATGTCTTTCAAACTAAAAAGAGCTCAAAATCCTAAGATGCATTTTCAAGAAAGAGGGGTTTATTATGCTAAAAGTAATATTTTTCTTCTCCATTATTTCTTTCTTGTTTCAAATGGTATTTTTGTTATTGAAAGCATTTAATTGTATATTTAATAAGTTTAACAAATAAATATATGTCTAATAAAAAAGGTAACTAGTAAGAAAGCATGCCACAAGAAGACACTAACCAAATTTCAAATAGACAAAAATCCCAAGAGAAATAAAAACAAGACCAAAAGCCACAAAAAGTACGACCACACACAAAAATCCAAGTGTCAACAAGCAAGTGCTATACCCACAATAATTATAAATAAAAACATCTGTTCTAAATTAGGAAACCAACATCACCAACCCCATCAACAAAGGAGGTGAACGACTATCAAGGTTACCTTCTCAACCACAACCATGAGGATGAGAGGTATCAAGTATGAGATCCCAACCTTTTTACTCTTTATTTTTTGCATCTCCCTCATCAACCCAAGGCCTTGGAGGAGGATAAAAAGCTCAAGCAAGTAAACTTTCCTTTTCCATCCCAATGCCTTAGTCTATAGCCTCCATATTGCAGAGAAAATCACCCTCCATGGCTTGATGAGTGATATTGAGGAGTGGAAAACATGGAGCAATTGTAAGACCTGTGCCAACCCCTTTCACATTCCCAACATCCATGGCCTCTTCCAAGAGAATCATGCCTATTGAATTAGGAGTAACTCGATAATAATGAAAGGGGCATTTCTCTAGTGGCCAATCAATGTATAAAGATGCTCCACCTCCAAGGCCACCTACAAATCCTGAACATGAACCTACAACATTGCATTAGATATCATAGAGATTCTATTAGAAATAGAGAAATCTTTTTCTAGTTACTCATGATTGAAAACTGCATAATTTTTTCTTTCCAAAGCTGAAAGAGAATTTCAATGCAAAATATATGCCAAATTTACTTGAATTTTATAGGTAGCAACACAATCCCCAAATATGATAATGTTCCAAACCAGTAGTTCACACAGTAGATATGAAGGGTTTGAAAAATGATTGAATCTACTTCCAAACTAGTATTTCACATACAAAATGAAAATATGTGCTAAATATCCTCAATTTACCCATAGACACGACATCTGGGTATGGGAATACCCATATGGACTAGCCTGTGACCAACAGGAAGCCCTTGGTAGATAATACACCAAGATTTTTGAGTATTTTTAGTCTAAACATGGCATTACCACATGCTCAGAAAATTCCTACCTTAAGTGACACAGGAATTGTTGAGATTCTAGCATTTGTTAAGCATTTCATACAGCATCACCTTGGAGGAAATCCATTGATAACCTAAATGAGGTTTTTACTGGAGCATAGGGGTAGCCAAATTCCAATTCCAATCTTTCCACCAATATGGGGGAGCTTTGAGTCTAATTTTGTGTAAGGCTTACTTAGGAACAACCATTTGAACTTCCCTAGGTAACTCAAAATCTCTAGAGATAAGCCCACACTTAATTTTGAGCTTAGACCAAGGTATACATTCTCTCGAGTGTTTACCAAAAATGTTAGAAATGGTGTTTATTCCTTTTGTAAAATATCAAAGTGCTTTAACACAAGGCACCCCAACCAATGGTACTCCATGGAAATTAATAGTTGGAGACCACCACAAGGAATGAGTATTGATAGAAAGCCCATTCCTAAGTTTAATAGATTCGTACACTTTCCATATGTTTTTGTAACAAAAGTGTTCACAATGTTAATAGGCACAAAAGCAATGAGAAGGGTGTGAAATGAAAGCCCCTTCCAAGTAGGCCTACCATAAGGGCTACCCACAAAGATGTAATGTCTAAACAAGACCTTCCAAGCCTCTTGGCCTTCAATTGCTCAAGGGACCCATATAGTGTGCAATCCCTTGTTTTTGGATGCCAATCAACCCCATCCCTCCAATGTCTTTAGGCCTCCAACATACATGAGTGGAAACTAAAACTTTAGAGAAAATTTGGAACATAAAAACAAGAGAGAGGTTTGGTAAGCCAATATGTCAGCTTCTTTTTCACTCTCTACACAACGTAGTTGCACGACTAGCTTGGAGGGAAAAGGGGATATCCAAAAACTTGAACATTTATCTCTATGATATTCACTTCTGTTGTATTTTTGAACCGTCATGATTTAGGCCCAAAGGATTGCCTATAGCAATTGGTTTTCTGCCATTAAATACTAGAGCCAAAGAAAAGGTAGAAATTTTGGAGACACTCCATAGTGTTGCTGACCTCTTCCTCCTCTTCGAGAATAGAGATAAAGTGGTCATTAGAAAAATGACAATTGATGAGATGAGAATCATAGGAGTTGAGGAGAGAGTTTCCCTTCACAATCCCCTTAGAAGCATAATCACTTAAAATATAACTAAACCCCTCAGCAGAAAGCACGTAGAAAAAGGGAGCAAGAGGGCATATTTGCTCGATATATTGCAAGAGACTTGTTATCCCCTGATTTTTCATCTGAGGATAATACACCCAATTTTAGAGATGAGTTGTCAATTAAGATCCTTTCCCTGATTTTACTTGCACATTGAAGATATTAGATGAAGGACATTCTACCATCATTCAAAGTGTTTGAAGACCCCTTCTGTGGGTGATCAAATTCTCTGTGTTTATTTTATCTTAGTGATTAGTCAAGGAAACTATGTGATAATTGTAATTGGAGATACTGTCTCATGTTAATGTAATTGTCATATGTCATATAATGCTATAAATGACTCCATGGCCAAATAGACAAGGCAATGTTCTAGCCTCTTGGCACGATGATGTTTTACATTTCTATGTCATGCAATTATAATCAAAGGGAATATGGTATGTAGAATGTGTCTAGGGTTTAATATCTCATGTCTTATTGGGTAGGTACAAGTCACCTTTGCACCAAAAAGTCTGTTTAATTCAAGGATTAAATATTATTATATTGTGTAAAATTTTAAATATTGTAGCATATTCATAAGTTCTATAATAATTATTTGAAAAGTGCATGTGTACGTGAGAATGAGAAAGTGGGTCAATTCAAGTTCAGTTAAGTTGAGTAAAGGTCAAGTGTGAATTGAAAGTAGTTATGTAACTGGTAGTTCAAGAGTAAGAGTACAAAAGTGATGAAATCAATTATATGAAGGTTCTTCTCTTCCCAATTCTTGGGGCCGCAACATCTTTGTTCTTTTGTAGCATATGTATGCTTTCACATAAGTAAATGAAATTTGTTTCAAGTGTGCAAGGAATACAATGTTTCTATTTCTACCTATACTTATTTCTTGGTAAGTTGTGTGTTACTTGGATTTAATTCATGTTCTCTCGCATCGAGATGCATGTGGAGGATATTTGTTCAATGAGAGGGAGAGAGGATCTGCATATATTTTTCTTTAAAATCCCCATCATAAGAGGGAATTTCCCCTCAAATGCAAAGGAAATTTACTTGGTCCATGGTGTTACTCCTAGAAATGTTATAGTTATTGTCTCCATCCACTAGATGATTCAATGAAATAAACAAAGAAATCACGATGACATAAAATATGCTAACAAGGCCAAATTGTTCATTTGATGATGATTTATCATCAAATAAGTGGTGGCACCCTTGAAAATAGTCTAAATCAATTACACAAATCTGGGACTAAATCCTAGGGGCCTTCAACATAGCAATGATGAAAGGTGATCCAATTAGATAGCAAGCCATCTCAAAATTCTCAAAATCAATTTTGACAAACAAATCCTTTTGATGGGAGGTGTGAGTATACTCCATACCTTACCAGAGATCAATAATATTATCAAGAAAGTATCTACCTTCAATGAATAATGTTTGGTTAGGCTAAACCTTAATGGGAAGAAAATGTTTGATCCTGGGGAAAAATATTTTGTAATGGGTAAGAGACATTGAGAAGGGTGATAGGCATTAGTAACAAGTTCAGGATCTCTAGTTTTGGGGATAAACTTAATGTTGCCCATAGTAAAGGGCTTAGCTTGAGTTGGTTTGCAGGGCTTTAAGGTAGACTTTATGTAAATCCGGTCCAACAAAATCTATGAGGTATGATGAATTTTATAAGGAAAACAATCAACCCTTTGGTGTTTTATCATGAGCCATATGATTGACTACATCCTGAACCTCATCAATGGAGAGTGTCCAGTCAAAGGCTACCTATTGAACATTTTAACCTCACACAACATGAATTAATGCATATTCTAAGAGAAACTTCCCTCTCACCATTAGAATCTTGAGCTTGAAAGCCCTGTTTGTAGTGAATTGAAAAATATTGAAAGATATCAGGGAGACTAGTAATAAATTCTCCACCTTCCTCAAGCACCTTGATTTGAGAAAAGGAGTGCCTAGCTCTAAGTTGTTGCAAAAATTCTTGGAGTAACTATCTCTAAGCCAATGGATTCTAGCTCGAATTTTAGCTCCTCGAGCTTGATGAAATTCCATCGTATTAATCTATTGGTATAGTCTAATAGTTTCTAATTGTAGGAATTAATTCAAGGGTTAGAGCTCCACCTCCTAAGAAATCCTGCTGAGATCTATGAAGAAGACCAACTACTTTCCAAAAAAACTAAGGAAGGAACAATATCCTCCTACCACCCAATCCACCCCCTATCATCGAAGGATGCAGGGCTCATTTCAGCCCCCTCAAATATGCATAAGGGTGTTCTCATGTTTCAAATGAGAAGGATTTAAATAGGATTGACTTATGAAGACTTTGGCAGGAGGTGCAGTCCACTCAATGCCAATCTTGATGGGCTGATTGTTAAAGATAAGAACATTAAAAATTACAATATTAGAAATTAGAGATTAGAGACAACACTAATCAACATATCAAAACAATGTGTGAAAGAAAGAGTATCCTGCTCAACCAAATTGAACACTCTTCATTAATGAGTGAATAATACAATAGATGATAGTTTGAAGTGTTAAAAATATCTATTTCACTATAAAAAAATAGTTAGTATAACTCAAAACTAGGACACATTCCAGACTAAAATCAATATATTCTTATCTACTTTGTAGATATTCATGGGAGTTGAATATCTAGCATGTAAACTACACCATACCAGCATCAAAAAATATCTTGATTAGCCTCTGCACAGTTCAACAAATCTACACCATATCAATAGTGTAGGTCTCCTCCATAGTTGTAGGAATGCATTTACACTGTTGATGTGGCACGGTTTGTATGCTAGACATCCTACTTCATCATATGCATACTAGACATCCTACTTCATCATACAAAAAATATTCATGTCAAAAAAAGGCCATGTTTGACATAGCAGAAAAAAATGGATTTACAATATGTATTCACTTAAAATTTACTCTCCCACTAGTCCTTAAATGTAGAACAAGATTCCTAAGTCTAACAATAATTTTTGATCTCACGTGTATTTCAATTAAGTAAACATCATCCTTACATATTTGAAGCATTCAAATTCGTATAAGGATTCTCTCAAATGAAAGATTGCAGAGAGTGACTTCCCTTGACAATGTGGTGGAAAAAAATAGAAATTGAAACAAATTAGAAATTCGTTTGAGTTACTTCAAGTTTTCAGTCTTGACTTAGATAAGGCATTACATACTTTCACAACATCTAAGTTATCCTTAACATTGTGTACCCTCATAATGTCGGCTCCTCCTAAAACCCCATCGCCATAATAGCAATTTTCATAGGGTCTCCTTCATCGAATTTTACACGACCATAGATATTTCCCAAAAATATTTTACAAGAGGGTCCAATCAAGATAGGCCCATGAGAAGAAGCCACATTAGAAGTTGCAAGTCCCTTGCGAATAGGCTGATAAACCCCCAATAAGTTCCAAGTTCTAGTCAATAGTTTTGGAAAAACCAAGACCAGGAACTATTATGATTCTCCACGCAGGAATACCAAATGACTCTGCATTCTTTATCTATAAGAATAACTCATTAGTGAATTGTTCAAAAACATCACCGTAAGTTATATTCTTGTCATTTTCATTATTGATGGGTCACCTTGCATGTGTATTAAGATGTAATGTACTCCTAGATCTGCAACTGTAGAAAACATATTTGGATCTAAACGACCTCTAGATACATCATTCACAACATTAAATCCATTCTTTACATCCTCATATGAAAATTTCACATCAAAAGTATCCACAGATAGGATTTTATCTCGAGCTTCAGGAATTTGTGTCACTGCTTCCAAAACTAGAAAAATTTGAGACAAATCCTCCTCGTTGAGATCTTATTTTCCCTAGGTCTTGTTGATTGTCCTCCAATATCAATCATATCCGTGCCTTCATAAATCATCAACCTAACACATATCACTACATCCTCTATAGAAACATAATGTCCTCCATCACTAAAGCTATCTGGTGTCAAATTTAACACACCCATGACATGAGTTCTTTTGGACCAATCCAACAACTTATTCCCAATGGAAAAAATCATTTCATTCCCTCTCTTCCAATAAGATGTTCACCTCCAAGATTTTCCCATGCCTCAAATATGCTACCTCCTCTTCCTTAAAAAAGTGTGCCAACAGGAAACAATATCATCTTTGGCTTCCAATCCAAGAAGGTCGACAAGAGGAGAAAGAACAAAAGGTCTCTCCCAAACATTTTGATGGGGTATTCTAAGAGTGTCAGATGCAACTTTGAGCCTTCCATATAATATAATGTCTAAATCAATAGGCCGAGGCCCATATATGATGCCCTTAGTCTGATCCAAATCCTTCTCAATTTCCTTTAGATCACTCATTAAAGCATGGGGACAAAGTTTTTGATTGCCCTTACTGCATAATTGAGGAAGAAAGGTTGATTGGTCACATATGCAGGTGTTGTCTCATATAACCGAGCTTGGGCCCCGACTTCAATTCTATCTTTTTTCATCATGCACACTCTGTTAAAATTTTCAACTCTGTTACCAACATTCTTGCCCAAAGAAATCACTACTTCCTCCTCTGGGCAATGAAATTCAATGAAATAATCATATGATAATGTCTTTGCAGAGTAATAGAAACACCGCCCAATTCTTTGCAAAATGAACATGCAGAAACAAATGTATCAATGGAAATCCTGAAATTCTTTATTTTCTCAATTTTCCTAGTTAAGGACAAATTTCTGATGCATTAAAAGGAAATCTGATAATTTTTATTCACTTGGTTTAGAATAGTTTCCAAAATCTATGTAATTTAAATCCTACAAGTATTTGCAATCTTCATCTCACGGTCGTAGGTTTGGTGCCATTTTTGGAACACAAGTCTGTGCTTTGCTCTCACAATCAATTATAGAGTGGTTCAAGATACACTCACGACATCCTTCACCAGCCCATAGCTCTTAGAGTGGTGAAAGTTTCCTCAGCTTGTTCTTGCCATTTCTCCTCCCAAACAAGTGCCAGATGAAAATATCAAAAAGGAAAAAACCAATGATGGTTGGGATTGAGTAATTAAATATTGAATAGAGGAACTTACTAGGAAGGATCGAGTGATTTGATCCTTTGATCCTTATCTTGTGCCCATAAAAAGTATGAAACCACCCAATGTAGCTCAATCCATTAATTAGACATTAACAACAATAATGTTAAACACATATGTAACCTCTACAACTGTTAGACAAACCACAATCATAATCACATTTTAAGCATGTTAATGGTCATCACAAATGGAAAGCCCAACTATTGAACAAAAAAATTGTTAATGGTTTTCTTCAATTTTTCAAGGCCTTTTGCAACTCAACTATCTCCTAAACACAAAACTCCATGCATGATGTGAGTAAAATTGCAATCATTGTATTTGAAAAAATTGTCCATATGTAAGGGTGTGTCTTGATAGTGAGAAAATTGAATCATTCTAGTAAAACTACAAGTTTTTGATGCATCATTAAATCATTGAGTCGATGGTCCCTACGGTGACAAAAATTTTGTTGTCTCCTTTCATACCAAAAAAATTAATTATGGGAATTTAACATATGGGAATAGTGAGGATGGTGTTAAGGCAAAAATGAAATATGATGAGATGGATGATAAGGTATGTCGGAAAAGGGTACTTGATAGGGTTGTGAAAGGCAACATGATTATGTATTCATAGTGCAGCCATAAACAAGCAAGTAGTGAAGACAACAAATAGTGCATAACATACTAGAAAAATGTGTACGTTGAATATGCATTAATCATAAACCATCATATTGAATCTCAACATCATCATTTTTGATATAATCACACCATTAATATCCATTTGTTTCTGCAATTCATTTATAGATCAAAACATCAATATGTGAGAAAATATTGTGTCATGTTATAGGATTTTTCTTTTGAAAAACATCATTAGTAAAAAAGCTTAGTGTAGTACTAAAAATATGGTTAAGGGCTCTTGGCAATATCAATTTGACATTTATTCTAACATTATTCCATCTACCTATTTTTAATAGCTTAAAGTTTATTGATCGATCATATGGGCTAGAGGAGTGTATCATATTCTCTTCCTAGGATCAAGGAGCATTGCATATTGTCTATTACCCTGATTCTATTAGGTCATGGCTATTATTTAGCTTAGCACTTCAAGAATCATTGTACACTTTACAAAAACACATCTATAGACTATCATGTGTATCAAAATTGATTTCAAATTTAACCTTAACGAGTTCGTAGGCATAAGAAAGGATCTATTGACGAACATGTCCACATCTATGAACTTGTTCCATGTACTTGCAATGATCATATTTTCAAATGCATATTTTAGCTTGGCCAACATAATGGTACTTTTGGGTCAATTGAGCGGGAAATATTTTGAATACTCTCCTAGATAAACACATTTACCCTAACTCATTAGGGGCATTTAGGGATCCCAATTGAAAGGAACACTCTAAAAAGGGAATAAATAAAGCATTAGAATCACCCATTCCTTATAACATAACTACAACAAAGCTATTCAAATCCTGAATACATCTCTATTGTCTCCCTAAATCACAAATCCATGTATTGGCCTAGTTGAGAGATCCATATTTTTTACATTATTTATTCTACTCCATCTCATCATAGGATTGGGATGACTACATGTGGCTTGATCCTTCTTTGAATTCTTGGTACATAGTGTAGTGCTCATCACATCAACGAAGATATGGTGGGGACAATCTAGCATAAATTGTGTTTAATCCATTTTGAGGCCGAAAAGTAAGGAGAAACAATATCCAAATATATCATTATCATCACACTAATCCAGATACATGAAATAGGTCTAAAGACATAGGAAAACGATATCCTCCAGACATATTTCATGTCACAACAAAAAGGGACACATTTGTAGCCCCTTAGATATGTTCATCCACAACTTGTCCTCAATTAGATGAACTTGTCTTGCACATACTTTTTGTTCCTCAATTTGTACATGCATCTTGATGACATTCTACCCATATTTTATACCCGATTTCAATGCACTATCGAAAAGATGATTCTAGTGCACAATGGTGTCTTTCTAACCTTTAAACTACAATTATCATTTTATTGATAAATCTATAACATATCTTATGGCATAATACCTTTAAGTGATTTAGGAAAGTTAGAATTATTTTCTTGTTTTTTGAATTTTATTTATGTTTACAACCTAATTAAATCTATGTTATAGAGGTGCACCGAATAAATAAGATGCAAGAATTGTAAGAGGTGACTATTTTGATTAATTAACTTATAACATTAAACGCTCATAATCAAAATAATGTTTTTATACTTATAACGATTGATAAAACAATAAGAAAATTCTCAAATACACATGAGGAGAAAAAACATAGTTATACAAGTCATAATAGAGAGGATTTGGGGGTGTAGAACAATAAAACAGGAAAATCAAAGACTGTAATGCTTTGGTGCAAGTTATAGAACTACAAACTTGGTAGGGTGGGACCATACAACTATTATACGGTCCAGAGTGGAACCATATGGTCATGACTAGGATTTTTATTGTCTCAAACCATTTGATAGCTTGGGTCTAAATATTCCTATGTGCTCCACTTTCCTAGAAATGGCCTTTGTTATATGTCTCTCTTACTCACATAACTTTAGGATGAATTGTAATCACCTAAAACAAATTAGAAACCTTATAAACCAATATAACCCTTCATTAGAGCATTAAAAAGAAAAAGGAGAAAAGATAAGTGTGGTTAGGTTGGACTACCCTTGGCGGTTAGACTCCCAGTTATTTAACCAATCCAAGTATTGCACTACATTCCCTCATTATGGGATCAAGCGACATGTAGTTATCCTAACTGCTTGTGCAAGTGTGAATAACTAAGCAATTCCCTAGGGGTGCCCTAATGTATTTTAACACTAAGATAACAAGATAATTATATAGTATAAAATGTACCCAATGTGGTAGTAGTGTGATTTGGTGTGACTCAACTACTTGATATAACCCTTTATTCCTTAAAATCCTTAAACAATGTGTGTGTAGACACAAAATCTATGCACTTGGGTACATTTATAGGTCCTAAAGCATAATTATGTATATATGGTTCCTAAGCAAGAAAACTAGTGGTTGACAACTCATTTTGGCCTTTTGGTAGCTTTATCTTGTGCACTTTACTGTCTTAACACATCTTATAGTTTTGTCAACATTTGACTGATTTACCTTTTATGGCCTCAGACACTAGCGCCTAGTTAGGAAAGAAGCGCCCAAGCGTTCTTGTCCCTCTTAGGCACTCATGTCCCTCTTTTATTCTTTTTAATATTTTGGGTTATTTTCACTTCTTGGTCACCTTTCAACACTTTATGTTGTCCTTTCAGTTATCAATTATGAAATTCAAACAAGTGAATCATATATATACTTAGTTACTTCTTCTAAATAATGGTCCAAACACTATAAGCATTATCTATCACCACCTAATCTGTACAAAGGCAAAAGAGCACTACAAATTACATATCTAGCACATCCATACAAGGGTCAAGGGATACATTGATGTTCATAGGTGCATAGGAGGGGATTTTATTATTTTCCATCACACACATTTTGTATACTTGGGATGAATATAGATATAGACCACTATCATTGTGTAACTTACACAAGGGCAACCTAGGACACACACACACACACACACACACACACACAAAGAACTACATGGAGTCTAAGGATCGGTCATATGTTCACTATTCGGGTGACCATTGAGGTCATTTCGACTCCCCATGCTGCATATTTTTTATTATATTTGATTTGGTTTGTGGGCATGTGCAGCTAGTCATTTTTTTGCAGGTTACAAGTGCAATTGATGATCCATTCACAAAACTGGAGCGACAAAGCGTGAGAAACATCGAAGATATTTCAACCTAGAAGAGACCAAATTCTAATCATTTTAGGATACACATGCACCCATATAATTTTTAGCACTGGGTCACTCTGTCCTCTTGTAGACACTTGTCTAGTACATTATTGGGTTTTTGAACCCTGAATGAGCCATTTTGACATTGTTTCCATCATATTCCAACATATATACAATCTCAATCACTCCCAGGTTGCACAAAATCAACTAAATCATCATCCCTCTCATTTGTTTAGGGTTTTACATCTTTGAATGGTTAGTGTTGGTATATTGTTGTACTTAATCATCTAAATATAATTTGTTATCTTGTAAGCTACTAATAAAATGTAAAAGTCCATCTATAGCTCTCATTTCTCTCTTGCACACAAGTTCATCAAAAATGAAGGAGAACTTACAATTCCAAGTAAACATGAATATGTTACTCTTTTCACTCTATATAGAAATCAAAATTCATAAGATTACCAAAACAACAAACTATGGAGTAATAATTTCACACAAACACCAAAAAACAAAGATGAACTATATCTATTCCTCATCGAAATTTTCATCCTTTCTTTCATCAACACAAGATTTAAACCCAAGAGCATAAGATCATTTATTTCATTACATCATAAAAATTGTATGGGGATACTAAAGCTATTTCCCTCAATTTATACCTTTCAATAAGACTTCTAAGGGAGATTAAAATGAAATTTCCATCTAGATTACAAACCAATGTACATGTCTCTTTTTCATCCAATTTACATTGAGCTCCTACAATTGATTTAATAAAATTAAATATCATGTAAGGACACTACTGATCAAATAGATAAAATAGTAATGATTTAATTTAATTTGAATTAAATCTAATTGTAGATTAAATACTTTAATAAACAATGTACAAATGTTGTAATACAGTAATGGCACAAACAAACTAAGATGTAAAATATTGAAACCTTAAGAAAGTAGAGGAGATGAGAAGACTTAGTTGATATATGCAAAATCTAGAAAAGAATCGAGAAGGGGAAGTGCTGACCAGGATGTAAGCAATTTCATATCCGACCTCTGTAAATTCTGGAGCTCACAAACAAGGTTGGGCATGAACACCCACAACAGGATAGGGGCACGGGTGCCGAGTGACTAGATATGGGCACCTATGAATACGTGAAAGCTCTAGATCTACTTTCTATTGTGTTGCAAGGGTGTCACAATTATTCCCTTTTGATCACCTCGGTAGTCGGTCATGGATCACGAAAGGTACTTGTAACCTGTAAAAGAGAAGTTCACTTGCATAAGCCCACAAACCACATCAAACCTAAAAAGGAAAATGTAGAATGGGGAGTCAGAATGACCCTAGAGGTCACCCTGATAGTAAACTTACAATTGAGTGTTGCATTACATCTTAGAATACATGTAGTTCTTGTGTGTGTGTGTAAGAATTATGCCCTAGGATTCCCTTGTGCAAGTTACACTTGATAGCGGGTTATAACTAGAATGTAGCAATGTAGTAGAATGTGTGGATGGAATAAAATGAACTTCCCTTCCTATGATGTGTATGAAGAGTTGTTTCAACCCTTGTCCCTCAAATGGATTCTATATGGATGCCTTTCGAGTACTTAGTGCCCTTGGAATGCAAGATTAGGTGATGATAGTAATGTTTAGTGGTTAGTCCCTTATTTTGAAAACATAATTGTGTATTTAAATGATTCCATTATTTTAATTTCATAATTGAAAACTATAATGTCACCCTATAAGTGAAAAATATACCCAAAAGATAAAAGAGACCCAAAAAGAGTGAGTAAGGTAGAAAAGGGTTAGTAGCACCCAAGGGGACAAGAGCACTTGAGTGTTGTTATTCTCACTTGGATATGGTGTTAAAATTCATAAAAGATAAATCACTTAAATTCTTACTAGGATGTAAGGTGTAGAAGACCATATAGAAAATAATAAAAAAAATAAAAGAGGCCAAAGATAGTTGTCAATCACTAGTTTTATTGCTTAGGGATCATGTAAATGCTAGCATGCTTTTAGGACCTACAAATATACCCAAGTGCATGATTTTGTGTCCGAATTTTCCCCACTTTATGTTGTTGATTGAATACTCGATAACATAAAGTAGATAAAGAGATGTACTGTTTCACCAGATTCTTAGTAAATTAATGAAGGAGATAAGAGGTAGTAGGCCAAGGAGGAATACTTGTTGTGATGTCAGTTAAAGGTTGTGCACATGTTTTGATTTATTGATCTAAGTTGATTGCATGAGCTTCCTTTTAGCTAGGAGGAAATACTTGAAATGCAAAACAAGACCACAAAACATAGTTAATAGCAAAAGGTTAGTGGATTACCTAGCGTGAGCTAGATCTAGGAAGTGTGATACTTCCTCAATGGTTATCAATCCACTAATATATATAATTTAATATAAAATAAACAGACATGCAAACAAACAAGTCTAATGCTAGAACTCCAATTTCGGTATCTCATATTACTATCAATTCTAATCTAATTAAATTCTTTGATAATTAAATTGGTGAAGGTCTTGGGTCGGGTTCAGAATTTGGGTAGGTGGTGTGGAGGTCATAGGCAGTGGTCCAGGTAAGACTTGGTGGAGTTTGGGATTCATTTGGGTGATTGGAGAGCATGCTGTCTGTGGCAATTTTCCGGACACGAGATCGATTTTGGTCAAGGTGTGATTGATGATGATTTATCTATTACCCATACCAGTTAGGGGTAACTAATCTCGGTTTCTATGGGAATATCCGAATGTTAGAATCATGGGTCCGGGTTCTCTCTGTGTCTACATAGAGAGATGGGGAGGTATGTGGTAAGGTTACGGGTAGGTGTCCGGCTTGGGTGAGGATTTTGTGAGTTTTTAGGGTGTTAAGGTCAATTTAGTAAAATTTTGACGGAGATACTGAAGAAGACGTTGGTATGGTGATCGATACCGATGAAGAGGAAACCGATGATGGTTAAGGTAACCGGTGTTAGTAGGGGAAATTTTGTGAAAGTTGATTAATAGGTGGTTTTGGGCTTCTCTGTGATTACACAGAGAATGAAGGGGAATGGTTGGGTTTGTGATAAGGTGATAAAACTCAGAAATGTGTAAAAGGTTAGGAATAAAGATCCGGAAGGTTGTGGTGGCTAGATAGGGATATGGTGGAAAGTGGGGATGGAGGAATACAGGGAAATAAAAAGATCTAATAACAAAAGGATAAATAACCTAATGAGTAAGTACATAAATGATACAAAATCAAATGTACTTACTTCTTTCAAGGAAAGCTTGGTGGGTGAAGGAAGGTGATGGTCGATATGTGAACACAGTGGTGGTCAGTCTTACAATAGTGGTTCCCAAAGTGTTACCATGAATGAAAATGCCTTGATTAGTCCGATACTTGTTTGGGCCTCTAGCATTTGGATGTATTATGTCATCTTGATTCCTACAAAAACTCTAGATCGCACTTGAATGCGAGATAGCTCTCTCCAAAATTCAAAGTGACCACCATCGGAAAAAGGTTTCCAAATTGTATATATGGTGGCCAATGATGGTCAAGGTGACCAACGTTGGTTGAGAGTTAACCAACATCGGTCAAGGTGGGATATCCTAGGTTTACCAAAATAATGCAGATCTTGGCTATTTTTGGTGAGCTTTACTGTTAGTCAGTCTCAAGTGAGGGTTAATGCTTAGATAAGCGGGAATGTTGTTGGAGAAGGAATATGAATTTAATATTAGGGTTAGATTAAGTCTCAGGTGGTTAGGATAAGTAGAGACCGAGTCTTAGTTAATTAATAGGCTAAGAATAAGTCCATGGTGAGGTGTTTAGGTGATGTGGTTGGGTGATGTGGCTAGGTGAGGTGTAAATTAATTTAATTAAAAGTAATTAAATTACTATGAATCTGAGGTAAAGGGGGTCATGGTTAGGTTAACACGTCAAGCTAATCGCTCGAAAGAGGACCCATGGGAGTGTGACCCAAATTTGGTGTCTACATTTGCCCCTTTTATCGTGTAGCTTGTATTGATATACGATCTTTGACAAAAATAGGAAGTGGTTGCCCCAAGTAGGGCTAAAGGTGAGGTTGCCCCAAGTGTGGGTGGAGGTGATCCCCCTTAAACTAGGAGGCGATGAGGAGTTATATGGAGTCGGTGAGTGGCTTGATAAATGTGTTGGTAATGAAAGTTAAGGTAGGTGGGTAAGGGTATGGGCATATTAGGTAAAGGGTAATGGTCAAATCAGGTAATAGGTGATGGGAAAGGGTCAAATAGGGTAATGGGTAATGGCAATCAGACATGCACACATGCATAGGCGTGACACAAGTGCAAAGTTGAAGAGCTTACAAACTCCACATTATTGAAGGTTGATAGGTTTATCCAAACAAGGTTGAAATGATTCATGTATCCGGGTATACGTTATGGTGCGAAAACACAACATAGGTTAGGTGCAAGAATGTTTAGGTAAGATCCAAGAAACCAAAGGTTCATTCGGGATAAACAACACAATAATAGGTGAGGTAAGGTCATTAGGCTAAACAACATAGGTAACAACATCACAAGGTATAGCAAGTACACAAGTTCAAAGGTCACAAAAGTGGTTCGAAGGTCGTGGTATATAGGTCATTACATGGGTAAGGCCAAGGTATAGGTAAAATAGCAAGTCCCTAAACATAATTAAGGAAATGTATGGGTAATGTAGGCTTATTGGTAGGGTGCAATAGGTGTTGGTACTGTCAAAAGGTATTTGGCAAGAATGGTGGTAGTAATACATTTTAGTCAAAATTGGAAATATGGGGTGTAAATGGGAATGACGGGTAACCAATGTTGGTTAAGGTCGACCAACATTGGTTTAGTAGGGCATGACATGACCAACATCGGTCAGTCGATTTGGGTTTATAAGGTAGAAATTTCATATTTTACGGAATCATTGTTGTCTTTTAACTTGGAGAAAATGACAAAGCCTATTGAATTTTTCATTTTACTTAGAGAAAAGGACAAGGCATTATACCTAGATGAGGTGGAGGTTACTAAGTGGTGAGAGGAGCTAGGTAGACGGGTCCATGAGATTGGTTGGAGATGTGTGATTAGTGGAGAGATTTGAGGTAGATTTCAGCATGGCAGAGGTGGGAGAGGGTTCGGGTGGACTACCAAAGTGCAACGGCCTAATGTGCCACCATGTAGGTGACTTTGTGACGAGGTAGAGGCATTTATGAACTTGTTATTTGCTAAAATTTTGGTTAAAAATGAAGAAATTAGGGTGGGGGTTTCATTTTGAAATTTGGTGAAAGGTGGGTAAAATCAATATGGGGAAGGGAAAATGTAGGATAAATGGGATAATAAATGAATATAAGGTAAATTGGGGTGGATTGGGGTAGGTGTAAGGGTAGGTTTTGGTGAATTTTAGGTGAAATGGGTTATGAGATACATGTTTCGGTTTTGTGTTTCCGCTACGAGAGACCGATGTAGGTCTAGGTTTGGCCGACATCATTCAACCTTCGCCGACATCATCCAGTCTTAGGTGACCAACACCGCTACTGAGATAACCGATGACGGTCATGGAAAATTGGTGATGGTCAAGGTGATCTGAATCCGTTAGGGTTAAATAAAAATAGGGGTAAGAAGGGTTAGTTTGGAAAGAAAAATAGGTGGGAAGGGGTAAATGAAGGGTGTATGTAGAGGGATGAGGGTAAAATGTGAGTTTGGCAAGATAAGATAGGTAAGTAGGTTAAATAATGTTAAGACGATGGGTCATGATTGTAAAGGGTAGTAGGCTTGTAGGTGAATTAGGTAAATGGGGTAAGCATGATTGATGTGGTTGGGTATGGTTTTGGGGTTAATAGGTAATTGGAGGTAGTTAGGTCTTAACAATGTTGTGGTTTGTTGGATGTAGGCTAGGGACCAGCTACGTATGTGGGATGAGTACCACCTCTATTAGTAGAGATGTGGTCTAGTGTGATTGCGGAGGAGTGGGAGAATATGACAGATGGTGGACTCGCTTGGGATTTGACACTATAGGTGTGTAGCTCAATATCCTAGTTTGATGGTCGCACTCATCGATAGATGGGATTTAATGACCAACACATTTCATTTACCGATGGGTGAGATGAATGTCACCTTAGAGGATGTATAAAGGATTTTACGGCTACCGATTGTTGGGAGCTAGTGTATTCTATTTCTTCAGAGGCATCAGTGGAGCCGATAGTGGCTATGTTTGGGGAGGCGATGGGCAAGCTGAGGTACCATAGCGTGATCCTTAGCTATGGAGACATGTATGTGGCCCATCCTCAAGAGACGAGGTTGGTTGTTTTGATGATGGAGGTAGTATGTTGTTTCACCTTACTAGATGCTAAGGGTGGGATATTCCCATGAGAACTGATGGGAGTGCTCTAGGATATGATGGAGGAGTGGATCTATTTTTCATGGGCACTAAAATTCTTGGTGCAACTATATAGAGAGTTGTGGGCCTATGGTAAATTGTGGTGGTTTAGTCTATGTTGCACCATTCTTCTACATTGTCGGGAATATGAGCCCATCGTATGTGTACATCTAGTTTGTTTTCCCCGACATGATTGGTTTGGGGGTGGCTTTATCGAGAGTTTGATATCGATGGTGGGTACCCGGTTGGTGGTAAAGACACGGGGTGGGTTAGGGCCAAACATGATGTTTTTTATTATAGGAAGTTGTTGGAGGGACTCTCAAGAGTTGATATTGTTTGGAGGCCATATGTTGGCTACCCATCCTACGAGACGCATGGCGGATGAGTTAGAAGAGTTATAATTGCTAAGTTGGATACATGGGTGTCGAGCTAGTGAGCATGAGATGATACCTATAGACAGGGTTAGATGGTATTTTGGGTTATCGCAGGACATGCCTCCACCTTTCCCATAGTACAAGAGAGATGATGTGGAGAGACCTATGTGTCCAACATGACTAAGTGTGCCTATAGGCGGAGGAGTAGGCATTGGATAGGTGGATTGATGATGTTGGGGTCACTAGATATAGGTAGTGGTGGGTGACATAGCTACGGTGGCACCACCAAGGCCAGTGGCAGCTGACTTAGCCACCATTATAGTGCAGAGGGATACTTTATAGGGTGAGGTGGCTGCCCTTTAGGCATAGATTACAGCTTCTAGGGGCAACTTACCGGGTCAGAGGCACAAGTTGTCATTTTATAGGCTTAGGTGGCAGCCTTACAGGGTAGAGATGGAGATGGGGGATAGGTAGCCACCTTACAGGCATAGGTAGCAGGTTTGTAGGGCCATTTGGCCACTACACAAGCTCAATTTGTGGCCTTACAGGCCTAGGTTGTAGCAAGTGCGAGTACCTCCACGTGGCTCGGGACGGGTCCCACACTATAAGCAAATGCGAGGGATATTGTCCCATGGTCTAGGGAGGAGGACAAGGATCACATGTATAGGGTCCGAGGCTAGCGTTAGCAAGACATAGCTCACGAGGTTTTTATGAGACCTATGGTACCACCTCGGGCAGACGGTATCTATGGTGAGGTTCAAGGATGCCTTGAATGAGGCACGAGTGTTACCAGGATCATCTAATGACCATCGGGATAGATGTCCCCTCCTATGTTGAGTACATGGCACAACAGCAACGAGTGAGAGGACTATATCCCACACTCATAGTTTAGAATACACAAGGGTTCAACAAGCCCAGAGATAGGGTTAGGGTGAGGCTATGAGTTCACAAAGGCTAGAACTAGGCTGCGAGCCGGGAGGATATTAAACCGAAACCCATGCTAGGTGGAGAGATGCTAGAAGGGGTGGTGGAGGAGAGGAGGAGGAGACAAATGAGATAGGTATGGATATCAGGTGGGGTGACGATTAGTCACTAGATATGATTAGTGTATTGATTTTTGGTATATACCAGCCTACGTGTTGATGATAGTGAGGATGTATATGAGAGTTTTGAGATTTTGATTTTATACCTGTACCTGACGCGTCTTTGAAGATAGTGAGGATGTATCGAGTAATTTAAGATACTTGTACATATTTATATCGGTGTGCATTTGTATTGATACATATACTTTCATTATTATAGATGATGATATTTATGGTATGAATGTTGTACTTGTGTTTTTAATTTTTGGTGTTATTGTATATGTGATGGAAACTAGGTGAATTAGGCATGATTGAGTCGAGGTCATGTAGGCATGGTTGAGTTAGGTTGGTTAGGCATGGTCACGTTTAAGTGATTTAGGCATGGTGGAGTCAAGGTCATGTAGGCATGGTTGAGTTAGGTCAGTTAGGCATGGTGGAGTTAGGTCAGTTAGGCATGGTTGAGTTTAGGTAATTTAGGCATGATTGAGTCAAGTTTAGTTAGGCATGGTGGAGTTTAGGTGAGCTACGCATGGTGGAGTTAGGTTTTGGTTTTTATTTAATTTCCAAGTTATTGGTAACATCGAAAAATAAATGATGATGAATATGTATGATATGATGTTGTTAGAAATAGGTAAATTTACATGTTTATATACTTGTATGTTTGTTTAATTTCCAAGTAATGTATAATATGGAAACTAACTAAGGTAGAATGTAAATAAAAAAGTGGGGGGAAAATTAGTTAGGATAAAGAGTGGTGAGCTAACCTCCAAGGGCCCCATGCCCTCGAGTTTTTCCTACATAACCCGACGAAAAAGGGACCTCGAGGCCAATGTAGTTCTCCCATAAGCTAGGGAAAAATATGATGAGATAGAGGAATGGATTGGTAGGTTTTAGGCATGGTTGAGTCTAGGTCATTTAGGTATGGTTGAGTTTTTGAGGTCATATAGGTATGGTTGAGTTTTAGGTCATATAGGTGTGGTTGAATGTAAATGTCGAAGGCTTGGTCTTGTATAGGAGAATCAACAAGTAATGAAGAAGGTGAATGGTAAGAGGTGACAAAAATAATCACCTAATTGATAAGAACCATAATGAGTCGATCATACCAAAGATGGGCTTATGAGCGTAAGACCTTAAAGGCGTTGCATAATGGACTATTCTAAGGTAGAAGAAAGTCATATGATCACGAAATTTCTTATTTGTGACACATCCTTTGAGTGGGAAAGAAATTAGGGTGAAAAAGAAATGAGGTGAAAACAATTTGGTTTTAGCATAACCTAGTGCATGACAACGTGCCTACTTAACAAGAGACCCAAGATCAACATAGGAAATTCCATGACGAAAAAGGTATCTTTTTCTTTTTTTTTTTTTTTTTTGATAGACTGGTCGATGCGGGAAGTTTATGTGGGATGAGTATATTATCTCCTTGAGTTCTTCGTGAAGCTAATCGATGTGGGAAGATTCTGAATATTTTATTTTATTTTTGTAAGAATATTCTTCTTTTGATGATAGACTAAGTACAATATGGCTAGCTTTGCATAGTTGTCCTTCGAGGGAGTAGTCTATTTATAGCAACGAGATAGAGAGAATAAATGTCCTTTTGAGGGAGTCATCTGTTTTTTGGAAGTTTGACTCAAGGAGTTGAATCCCATTGTTATTTTGAAATTATTTTGCTTTTGGAATTTTAAGTCATGGACAAGACTATAGAGAAAAAATAGGCTCTTTTTTTAAGACAATATTCAGCACACACAAAGGTTAAAATACGATAGAGAGGTTTTAAGTGATGAACAACCATGGGATTCCATCTTGAAAAAGATGAAAATTATCCATGAGAATCATGCCATGAGTAGAGCCGTGATACTCATATTGAAGATAAGGTTAAAAGTAACGAGTAAACATGATTCTTGTTTAGTTGTTGATCCTTAAAATAGGTCAAATGGAAGGTGAGTGGGGCTCAAGGGATGAGCGTTAAATATATAGAAGGTAATATATGACTTGATTCAAAAATATAATGGTTCAATATGCAAGGCATTGAGGGCTTAGTTTTAGGTTTACCATTGAGTGAAGACAAACGATACGCACTCGATCCATAGGTATGAGTAACGATATATCATCCAAGCCACCAGAGAAAATTTTCCCCATTTACTTTTTTCCTTTTTTGTTATGTGTTGATTTTCCTTCGAGGATGAGGTCGCCGACCTAGAAGGTTCATTCGTGGACACATTTATCATAGGAACACTTAATTTTTTGGTATATTTGAAGATGATCAAGAGCAATATAAGACGATGTTCATCTAATAACTCAAGTTGTGCCAAATGGTCCTAGCAAAATTCATCATTGTTGAGCATATCTTTGAGTGAGATATGAAGAGATGGAATCTATACTTCAAGAGGTAGGACAACCTCTATAACGTAGACCAAAAGAAAAGGTGTGGCTGCGGTTGAGGTACAAATACTAGTATGATAAGCCCATAAGGAAAAAGGAATGTGCGTGTGCCAATCCTTTCCAAAGATCACCAACTAATTTCATAAGAATTTTGTTCAAGATTTTGTTAGTTGATTATGCTTGGCCATTTTTTTGGGTAGTAAGGTGAAGTAAAACTAAGTTAAATGCCAAAGGCATCACAAAGTTTCCATAGGGTTTTATTTTTGAATTGTTTTCCATTATCAGTGATGAGATAGTGAGGAACACCAAAGTGAAAAATGATTTGATGATTAATGAATTCACATATTTTCTCATCTTTTGTAGAAATAAGATGTATGGATTCAACCCATTAGGTGTAGTATTTGGTAGCGGTGATAATCCATTGATTGTGTTATGAAGAATGAGGATTGATCTCTCCGAAAAGATACAAACCCCATTGAGAGAAAGGTCAAAGGTCTCGTGTGACCTGTAAGGCATGACTAGGTGTATGATGAATATTAGCATGTTTCTGGAATTTCGCACAACATTTGACATAGTCACAATAGTCACGCTTTAGGGTTAACCAATAATATCTCAAGCGAAGGATGCGTTTAGTAATGACAGCTAAGCCATCGAAGTGACCTCCACAAATTTAATCGTGAACTTCCTCGATGGTGTAGAGAATTTTAGAACTTATAAGGCACCATAAAAGAATACCGTCAAATCCAATTTAAAAATAATATCACCCATGATGACATAATGAGAGACGCTTTTGAATAATGTGTGTTTTCCATTACGAGTAAGGTCGGGACTTAGAATTAAAAGGGAAAGGTAGTCCACAAATTTACTATACCAAAGGTCACATGGGTCAAGTTCAATGGTTCGATGAGGTTGACATCTCAAAATAAATAAGAAGGTGATTGAACCTACCTTTGGACTATGATAAATATTTTTGAGTCGGAAGACGAAGCAAATATTTAAGATGCAAGACAGGCCATGGTATCTATAAATTTGTTAGTGGAACGTGGGGTGGGTTGGAGTTCATAACGGTCAAAGGTAGTCAAAAGTATGTCAACATGATGTTTATAATTTTGAATTATTTCAACATGACACTTTGGTATATGCTATTGAATTGATTTACAACCAATTGAGAGATGTCAAATATATTAATTGATTTAATGTCTAAGGCAATGGAAGCTTGAAGACCTAACATGAGTGCTTCATATTCAGCAATATTGTTAGTACAATCAAAATCTAGTCTCAAAGATAATGACATAGGTTCATCGTCAAGAGGAATGAGGATAACATTGGCACCACCCCATCGACATTTGGAACCATCAAAGAATAAGGTCATTTGGTAAATGGTATCATCCAATGAAAGTGTAATAATGGATTAGTCCGGGAATTCAAAGTTAGATGGTTGATCTCTGGAGAGAGGTGCGTCTGCAAGTCTGGTCAATGATAGTTTGGCCTTTGATAGATTTTTTATGGATGAATTCAAGGTCTAGGTCTACGAGAATCATGAGCCAACGTGCAATGCATTTATTTTGGTAGGGCTTGGTGTACATGTAATGTAAGGGGTCGGTATCGATGATAACAAAGGTTTTTGGTTAAGTAGGTAATAACGAAGTTTAGTGGTGATAAAAACTATGGCAAAGTTTAGTGGCAAAAAAAACTATGGCTAAGAAGATTTTTTCGGTGTGGGTGTATCTGGTTTCGTAGTCCAAAAGGGTACAACTTATGTAATAAACCACTTTCTCCCAGTGTTTCTCATCATGATGAGCAAGCATGACACCCAAGGAATGATCAGTAGTAGAAATGTAAAGGTAAAATGGTTGGTTATATTTAGGAGGAATGATTACATGTGGGGTGAGGAGGTACTATTTTAAGGCCTCAAAGGCCTTATGGCATTCATCATCCCATTTGAAGGATATGGATTTTTGAGGAGCGATGAAATGGGTGGTAGTGGTTAGAAAGCTACGAAATGAAAATATGGATAGATTACAACTTGCCTTGCAAACTAAACATTTGGTGAAGGTTAGTAGGTGGAGGCATTTTTAGAATGGCCTTGATTTTAGTAGGATTGACTTCTATGCCACATATAGAAATGATAAAACTAAGGATATTTCCCGAGATAACAACAAAGAAACACTTCTTAGGTTGAAGGAGAACACAATCCTTGCTAAAGAGTCGATAAGATAACCTTAAGGATTTTAAGGTGTTCAGACCAATGTTTTGATTTGGAAAGAAAATCGTCAACATGCTCTTTCAATATGTGATGCATAATGTCATGAAAGATATAATTCATAGCCTTTGTTAATACATAGGACCAGCGTTTTTAAGGCCAAAAGGCATGACACAATAGTAGAAGGTCTCCCAAGGAATGATGAAGGTGATTTTTTGTTGATCTTCCAGGGTGATTAATATTTGGTTATAACCCAAGAAACCATCCATGAGTGATAACATTTCATGGCCAGTAGTAAGATCAACTAATTGGTTTATACTAGGTAGATAAAATTTGTCTTTGGGGTAAGCTAGTTAAGGTTGCGGAAATCCGTGAAAATTGGAGTCCCCTGTCACTTTTGTGACAAGAACGATGTTAGAGATCCATTGGGGATAATCAATGGGTAGGATGAAGGAAACCAAAAGAAGGCACTAAAGTTCTTCTTTTACAAGAAGGGAAATGTGAGGATGTATTTTCTGTAGCTTCTATTTTACGGGTTTAGCTTCAGGAATAGTGATGATATTGTGGACCACAATATTGGGGTCAATACCAGGCATATCAGTGTAGGACCAAGAAAAATCATTTCTATGATCCGGAGGAAAGAAGTAAAAGCTTCCTATTCAAAGCAAAATCTAAATATTGACCTATCTTTAGAATGTGCGGGTCATCCTGAGTGTTAATATTGATTTCAATTGTTGATTCATTTAACATGGTTTGCATCTCAGAAGGAAATGACTAGTGAATATAAGAATCCTCCACACCAAGGTAGGTGAGAATAGACTCATCTTCTTGACATTGAATAACGTTAATGGATGGTGTATCGTCATCGATCATGTTAAGATACAAGAAGGGAAGAGAAGAGGGAGCCTTGTTATCGTGTTGATAAGTCATAGGTCCTAAGGAAATTGTGTTTACAAAAAAAGTTAGGAGGAATAGATTATCAATCCATAGACTCCATGGGTGAAGGTGGTGAAGTTGGTAAATGGGGTGAAAAAGTTTTGTCATCCTCAATGAGTTTGACGCGGGATTTCTTGGAATATGGTTTGGTAAAGCCAATACCACTACGTTCATTATGTTTACGTGTGATACATGGGATGAAAGTATGGCAATCCTATTTATAGAACCCAAAGACAAATCCTTTCCATGCATAGTGGTGGAGGAAAGTGTGTGCGAAGTGGTGGTTGGTGAGAGATTGGAGGTCAGAAGAAAATGGTCACATTTGGGAAGGTATCTTGGGTGAGTAGGTGGAAGTATCAAGTCCCCCATATGTTTATTTGGTGCGAAGGTGGGGAGGACCATAAGGGAAGACCTCACCTATGTGATGGTCATAACAAGGATATTGGAAAAGGTTACCATACTCTTGAGGAGTAAGGAATGTGTTGATGTTATATAGGTGGTACTCCCCCAGAGTGAGACATTGAAAAAAATCCTTCTAAGGGATCGATGTTTGATATGTGGGTAGTGGGAATAGATGAATCACTAGGAAATTAGGAAGAAGAAGCATTAGTTGGTCTAGAAGTAGATGGGTTAGCTGATGGGTCATTACAGAGGCTACGATGGTAGTGGGTATAGAGGAATTAGGTGTGGGAGAAGTAATGACAACATTGGTGGATGGGGATGTGGGTGAAGGAGAAGTGGCGGAAGTGGTAAATGCATTAACTAGTATAAGGACATCATTAGGCTGGTACAACATGTTATAGGTTTTAAATGATGAAGGTTCAAATGGGATCATATAGTTATGTCCTTCATGTTCAAATTTTACAAAATGATGTAAAGTTGAAGGAACACAACCCATGACGTGGATCCAAGGTTGGCTAAAAATAGGTTTTAATCGAACTCCTGTTAGTGCAAAATCACAGCACCCCTAGATGTTGGTCAGGTTTCTAGGTTGACCATACTATCATCCAGTGTGATTGCATAACATTGAATCCTTTCTCCAAGTGTGGGACTTGAAAAGTGAGAAAGGATTCTCCAGAGAAGGCTGGTTCCTATTCCTCTGTTCAGATGCACACGAAATATGCAGAGGGTTTGCTCGAAACCTAATCTAATCTGCCAAGGAGACAGGGTAAGAAGATGCATAAAAATAAATCTAAGCTAATAGAGGTGATGCACCGAGGAATGAAGAACACCTATCTTGCCAGTAAACACAAACCATTCAAATGTGATATAAGATCATGCACAGATAACAAAACTTGCAGTGAAAGACCAGAGGATGCAAAATGAACACGAGAGAGGGTTGAGAATCATCCATGAGACATGTATTACTTGCTCCAAAGATTGATACAATACACTACATAATGCCAAGAGGCGATTCAGACATGATTTTGAATGGGAGGTTCGAACTCCACAAATTCACCACGATAGGAGAAGAAGGGAGGAGCAAAACAGAAAAATGTTCAACCTTTTTAAGAAGCCCTCTTTACAATATATAGAAAGAATGAGAGAGGGAAGAGAGAGGAAAACCAGAATTTGCCCTAACCACTTCTAGGTCATATTTAAAATCATCTCATTATGGCGAAGCGGCGGATCACTGGCGCAAAAGCGGTGGGTTGTCTAACAAAAGCGGTGAACTGTCTGCTGCATTAAAACTAGTTGTTGAAGTGTCACTTCTGGCATTACCACGCGTCAGGGACGTTTTCTCAAATTTCTCTCTCCAGACTACACCAAAATGTAAGATTGATCCCAGAATCATGTAGAGAATTTCAACAGATTTCCGTTGATATAAAGAACGTGCAAATCCGAGCTCTGGATCGAAAGATATGACGATCTGAAGATTTAGGGAAAAAAAGGCAAAAACAGGTCGGTGGGAAAAATATTTGAACTTTCCCCGCGCTCTGCCACTTGGATGACACATGGCAGGCACTGATTCACTGAGTAATTCTCTCTCCTCCACCTTTCCGCGGGCTTTCCTTTGAAATTTCCTTGTGGGCCCTTAAACTTGGACACGTGGCACTATTTCATTGGTTCGGGTCAGTGCTTGAAACCTCGCCCTTTGACTTCTGGACTTTCTCCCTTGTGACACGTGTCGTGATTTGATTGGTATTCGGGTCTGCCGGCTTTTCGCGTCCACCACGTCCATTTGTCCCGGATGTCCCAGTGTTGTTTGGGACAGAAACTCTTGATCCGCCTGAAATGGGCTTCCTTGTCCCTCATTCGGACGATGACACGTGGCATTGCTTGATTGGCTTTCAGCTCCTTCAGCTATCCACGCCCCACGCGTCCCTTTGTCCCATTGCCCCAAATCTTTGAAGTTCCTGTTTCTGCCAAACCGGCGGTTCGCATCCTTCACATACATTTGTTCCAACTATCCCAGACTGTCTGGGACAAGTTCTTTCGAACCACCCAAAATGGGCTTCCTTTGCTCTTAGCCGCTTCGCCTTTTCGCGTCCTTCATGTCCTCGCGGCCCAGATGTCCCAACTGTCTGTCGATCTTCTTCTCCTTGGCTGAACAGCTTTTTCGCGTCCCACACTTCCCGATGGCCCGAATGTTACTTTGCGAAAGTTCTCCTTTTCGGTGAACCAGCGGTTCGCGCCCTTTGCGTCCTCGCGTCCCAAATGTCCCTTTGCTTCACGGGCCATCGGAGGCTTTTCAGCTGATCCGCGCCTCGATGTCCCAAGCTGTTCCAACTTTTTCGAGGACTAGGACTTAGCCAATTTCATGATTTTTCCTGTCCCAAGCTTGTTTTTTCCACTTTTTTCACCTTTCCTCAGAGCTTGCTCTTTCCTTCTTCGGCCAGGGGAGTTAGAAAAAATCTGAGGGGACCCTAGAAACATGATTTTTGCCCTGAATCAATCCATTTTCCCAGGACTTGAGAATTCTGATGCATGTTATCAAATTAACCCTGGGGGTGAATTTTGGATAACAATTTGGTGACTTAGCGGGGGTACCTGCCTGCTAGGTAGAAGATCAGTGGCCTTTTAGCGATCCATTGGGCATGGAGTCATAAGCAATAACCTGAAATGAGCCTGATACTGCAACTCCCTCTACGAGAGCACGCTGAACTGTAAAACTCAACCTAGGAGCAATAAAACCTGTGCCAAAGCACTTAGGGAAACTGAAACCTAACTACAACAAGACAATGTGCAAAGCACTTGGAGGAATGAAAATCTAATTAATATTTACAAGGGTAGTGAACTTCCCTCTAGAAGCAATGCTTGAGATAGATTCCATTGACTGGAATCTGCAGTTCTTCACCATCTAATGAGGCCAATTGGAAAGCATTGCTACTCTTGCACTTCATGACCATGTATGGGCCACTCCAAATGGCATCAAATTTTGAATGCCTTCCGGTTTTTCTCTATTCATATCCCATTTCAACACTAGATCTTAAACTTGAAAAGATCTATCCTTGGCCTTTCTATCAAAGGTCTTCTTGATCAAAGCTTGATCCTTTTCCATTGCTTGGGATGCCTAATTTCTGATCTCTTACAGCTCCATCAACTCTGCATACCTCACCTCCATGGGCTCAAATTTAAGCAACTCCAGCTGCTTCATGAGTTCCAATGTTGGCAACTCAAGTGACATGGGCAAGGTTTCCTCTCTTCCATAGACAAGCCTAAATGGAGAGTTACCTGTGGATCTTTTGGGAGTGATCCTATCAGCCCATAAGGCTGATTTCAGTTTAGTATGCCAAGCCCTCTGATTCTCATCAAGAGTCCTCCTAATGATCCTCAACAAGTTCTTGTTTGTAGACTCGGCCTGGCCATTACCTTAAGGGTAATAGTTTGATGAAGTGCTTAGGTAGATCCCGTTCTTGACAGCCCACTCAGTCACCTTAGATCCAATGAATGCCAATGTATTATCAGAGATTATTGTAGCAGTACGCCAAATCTGGTAGTTATTCCCTCATAAAAGTCTAAGATGCTAGACTCATTTACCTCTTTGAGTTCTACCGCTTCGTCCATCCGGTGAAGTAGTCCGTGTTGTCAAAATCCATTTGTGCCCTTGGCTTGAATTGGGATTAATGACTCAATGAAGTCCAAACCCCATTGCATGAATGGCTGGTCAACCGAGATTGGATGTAATGGGAGGGCAGCAAGTCTTTCTTTTCCTGTGAATAATGCACAATTCTTACACCTCTTGATCCATACATAGCAATCATCAAGATTTTAGGCCAATAATAACCAGCCTTCATGATTTTTAGAGCTGTCACTCTTGGTGCAAAATGTCCACCATGAAACTCTTCCAACACCCTTTGAATCTGATTTGTGCTAATGCATCTCAAAGCAAAGACTCCATTCACATCTTTCTTGAACAAAACTCCATCAACAATGGCATATGGAATAGCTCGCAACCCGAAGTATCTCCTCTTTGCTTTGCTCATTTACGGAGGGCATAGGCACATCTCAGGAAGTGTATCACACTCGAGTCCAATAGGAGTGGGCACATTATCATTTTCTGTTCTTGACCATCCTTTAGTACCAAGACAACATCTTCTTCATTACCTGCTTCAACTTGTCGACTCAAGGCTAGTTGTTTGCATAGTCCCTTCCCACGTACTAATTTGGTGACCTTGATCTCGATGTCATATTCCATGACATGAGTTATCCATCCTGCACATTTCTCATTTAGATCCTTGTTTAGAAGGAATTCCTTGACTCCCGCATGAGAGACCAATAATTGGATTTTGTTGGTTGAGACTAGGTGCTTGAATTTCTTTAAACTCCTAATCACCGAAAGTACATACTTCTCAATGAAAGAGTACCTAGTTTCGTATTCCTCCAAGCCTTGATCAAGAAAGCAATGGTTGTTCTAATCCTTCTTTGTTTTGTTGTGCCAAGATTATAGAAATTGTATCTCCACCACCAAATGCGTATAGCATGAAATCCTCAGAGAAGTTTGGATTGACGAGAGTTGGAGCTTGAGATATAGCCTCTTTTATTGCCTCAAAACTTTCCTTGCCTTCAGATGTCCACTTAAATGTCGTGCTCTTCGTCAACATCAAGTGTTATTGGCTTTACGAGCTGCAAAGTTTAGAACAAACCTACAGACAAAATTGATCCTTCCTAAGAAGCTTTGAAGAGCCTTCTTATGACTTGCAATGGCAATGCTCGAATTGCTTCAACTCTTTCTGGGTCAATCATCAATCCCTCCTTTGAAACAATATGGCCAAGAAGTTTTCCCTCATGAGCCAAGAATATGTATTTTTTGGGATTCAATGACACCCCAAATCTTCTACACCTCGAAATACCCGCCTCGGATGAAAAAGGTGATCCGCTACATTTTTTGAGAATACAATGATGTCGTCAAGATATATTATAACTATTTTATTGATCATCCCCTTGAATGCCATATCCATTGCCCTTTGGAAAGTGGCTCCACCATTTGATAGCCCAAATGGCATCTTCTTGTAGGCATAGGTCCCCCATTTGGTGGTGAAAGCCGTCTTGAATCGGTCTTCTTCGCTCACCATTACCTGATTATACCCTGAGTAGCCATCTAGGAGAGAGAATCTCTCCGAACCGGATACTACTTGCAATATTTGTTCCATTGAAGGAAGTGGGTAATGGTCTTTGAGAGATGCCCTGTTTAGGTCTCGGAAATCTACACACAACCTGATTTCTCCGCTCTTCTTCCTGACCGAAACCAAGTTTGCGACCCAGCTTGAGTGCTTGATCGGGAATATAATGCTTGCCTCTATTAGCTTATTTAGCTCTTTCTTCATTAGAGGCTCAATGTGAGGGTTGACTGGTCTCTGCTTCTGCCTGATGGGCTTAGCATCTGGATCCAATTCTATGGTATGCTGAGCCAGGTTGGGATTGAAACCTTTCAAGTCTTCATAGCTCCAAGTGAAGACATCTGGAAATTCTTGGCAAAGTTGTATGAAATCTGATTTCTCCTGTTCAGTGGCTACCTTGCCAATTTGAAGTGTTTTGTTTTCCCCAACCGGAATTGGCTCTGAATCTTCTCTTTTGACCTGTATGTTAGCCTTTTCCTTACGGAACTGGTCATTAGGGTTGAAGATAGACTCCAATGTTACTAAACCTCTAGGAAGCTTGTTTGTCTGCAGCTGCACTACTTGATCCCCATACTGCTCTAATCTGTCCTGATTCCTAGCTAAGAATTCAGCCTCTTCTTGTAAGAAATTGATAATCTGTTGATCGTTCTCAAACACCTGCCAGCTGGTGTTATTATCTGGAACTGCTGGCCTCACAATCACATGGACATGTGGCTGTGTTTTTTCCCTTTTGATGTTGTCAACCACATCAAACATTGCTCCAACATCTATGAGCCTATCCACGGCTTCATTTTTTTTTTTTTCTAGGTATGGACGGGATATTGAAAGCTTGAAATCCTCAATGAGGTCCCATACCCTATTCTTGTAGTTCTTTAGTAGTTCATTCTTTGTAGCATGTTGTCCCCTGACTTGATTGACGATTAGTTCACTGTCACCAAAGACTTGCAAGTTCTTTATTTTCTTCTTGATTTCCCAATGTATCCCTTGCACCAAGGCTTCATATTCAGCAGTGTTATTTGAATAGGAAAACTGGAAACGGAAGGCTGAGTAATACCTTATACCTTGTGGTGAAATGAGCATAGCTCCTCCTCCTACACCTTGTCTACTCCTTGATCCATCAAAGAATAGCTGCCATACTTCATTCTTGTCCTTATGATCTGGCTTGGTGATGCTGGGGAGAGGTTGATCCTCTTCATGTAAAAATAAACCCCCAAATTTCAGATTCTTCTACTTCGATAAGGATCAAAAGCATGCACCTTGCTTGCCCATTCATCAAGAGTCAAATCCGGGATACTTCCAACCTTGGTGTCAGCCTCGTCAGTGCTAGGGTGATCTTCTTGATCAAATGCTGAGCAATTGGCATTAATCTGACTTGGAGTGTAAGGCTCAATATGGAAGTTTGCAATAGGTTCCGACCTAATTGTGGCCTTAGTTCCATATCTTGTTCTGAACAACATGTGTGACCAATCAGCAGACAAATACCCCCCAATCTTGGCTGTGAAGTCTCTTGACAAGCACAATGCAAAGAGTGGTGGAAGGTCTATGACTGATACATCTTGTAAAACAACAACATTTGGACATGCATGCAAGGTAAGACTCAAATTTCTAATCACTCCAACTATTGCTATTGCTGTCCCATCTAGCTGTACTACCCCTTTAGATGTTATTTCATATTGGAGCCCTAGCTAATCAGCTATCTGTTTAGGCATTACTGAGCTACTTGCCCCGGAGTCTATCATGCAATTATGTACTAGCTGATTTCCAATGATTAACGAAACATAGAAAGGGGGCTTCAACATTTTACCTTGTTGTGCTCCATGACTTCCTTCAGGCTGGGTAGCATTTGTAAGCACTTTGTCTTGCATCTGAACCTGCTGATTCGAAGTTGGCCAATCCTTCATGGCAGCTTGCAACAGATCTCTTTGGCCTGGGATAGATAGGGATTCCCACATTGATATGTTTACATTCGTCTTCTTCATCTGATCAATGATGTTGAATGGGGATGAAGCATCCCTCTGCTATCCCCTAGCTTGCGCATTCATTCCTTGCACATGGGCAGCAACAACTGGCATCTGAGTTGGTTTAGGAGCTAGTTTGGGTGCTCCTTGCATGTTTGGAACTGCATTTTGTTTGCCAACACCTTGTGGAGTGACAGAAGGTCGTGAACTACTTGGGGCCAATGGCTGTTCTTCACCCAAATTCCTCCTTTTTGACCTTGTGTTGGCTGCAACACCTTGAGAGGGTATTTGATTCATACCACAAAAATATTCAGCCTACCAATTGACAAGAGTAGTTTCATTCGGAGATGTTCCTTGTTATTGGAATGTTTCTTGTTGTTGGTTGTTTCCTTGACTACCCTCACCTCCACACCAGTAGTTATCACCATCAATGCTTGATTGAGAGCACCATTGAAACACATGGATTGGTTATGAGGCTCGTTGCATGGAAAGCACCAATCGTATTCCTGAGCAATGTTGTTCTGTGTTGGCACTAATGCCTTAGAGGTAGATATGGCATTTAGATTATAGGGCTAGAAAGGTCTATTGGCATGAGGCCTTGTTTGATTCATATTTGTAGCTGGATTAGGTGGTCTTTGTGGTTAGTATGGCTGCCTATTAGGCTGAGCTTGGGGTTGACAAGAAGATCTGAAACCTTGGGCTTGTTGCCTCTTGAGAGTAACTAGCTCATTGCCTAGGTTTTACAATTGCTTCATGACCTCTTGAAGCTCATTTGGGGCACTTGGAGATGAAGTGGAAGCTTCATTTGAACTCTGATTTCTAGGAGTGGGAGAAGGAGTCAAATTAGGTGCTTGACTAGTGTTTGGACTCTCTAAACTTGGAAACAATGGCATGGGAGGCCTAGGGGCAAGTTTGCCAGCTTGAATCAAACAATTTTCAGCCCTAATGGCAATGCTATAAGCCATAGGGATTGTTGTGCCTCCCATGGACTGAATTAACATAGAAATATCAGAGTTTAGAGCTTTGAGATAGTAGAGAAAAGCACCTTCATTGCTTTGACTACCACCGGAATTCTCTCCCAAGTCTTTGAAATCTGAAGTTGAAATCGGTCAATTTGCTCATTGGGAGCTCTCTTGATAGTTCTCGGGCCTGCTCCAAAAGAGACAAGTTGTCTCCCTTCTCTCCAAATTGCTCATGAAGGCAATACACGCTGACTAATTCAGTTTGTGATAGAACCAGCTCCAAGGCTCCTAAACCATTGTAATGCTTTACCCTTGAAGGAAGATGCCAGTAATTTGACAGCCACTTACATTTCATTGATTTCATGGATTGCACAAAGGTTAGAAATATCTTTAACATGATCACTCGGAGTAGTCTCGATTTTCTCAGTGAAGTAGGGAATGTTCTTCAAGTTGCAGTAATAGGGACCTGGATGTTGTGCGTTGAGAGCAAGTGGGCTGCTGTCTGTGAAGTTGACGTAGGGATTGTTTTGAGCCATTCTAATCGGTCTTAAAACCCTTGTATACTGAATGAAAGGCCTATCAGGTGGAGGAGTTGAGAGAGTTCTGTTTGGTGGAGATGGAGACCTTTGAATCCTTCTTCCTCTTTGCCTTCTTCTTGGAGATAATTGCAGGTATTCAAACAACACTTCTTCTTCTCCAACTCTTGACCTTGTGATTCTTCTCATAAGTTTTCAGGCCTGCACTGCTGAAACTAGTTGATTTTTTCCCTTGGAGTTGCCAGATATGTAAATAATAGCTCTTTTTAAGCAAGAAAAATGTAGCAGATGCACATCAACCCTTCTACAATAAAAATGAGACCTCTAGGTCCCACCGGGCGTGCCAAAACTGTTAGTGCAAAATCACAGCACCCCTGGATGCTGGTCAGGTTTCTAGGTTGACCATACTATCATCCAGTGTGATTGCATAACATTGAATCCTTTCTCCAAGTGTGGGACTTGAAAAGTGAGAAAGGATTCTCCGAGAGAAGGCTGGTTCCTATTCCTCTGTCGATGCACACGAAATATGCAGAGGGTTTTCGAAACCTAATCTAATCGCAAGGAGACAGGGTAAGAAGATGCATAAAAATAAATCTAAGCTAATAGAGGTGATGCATCGAGGAATGAAGAACACCTATCTTGCCAGTGAACACAGACCATTCAAATGTAATATAAGATCATGCACAGATAACAAAACTTGCAGTGAAAGACCAGGAGGATGCAAAATAAACATAAAGAGGGTTGAGAATCATCCACAGACATGTATTACTTGCTCCAAAGATTGATACAATACACTACTGAGAATGCCAAGAGGCGATTCATATTACGATTTTGAATGGGAGGTTCGAACTCCACAAATTCGCCTGATAAGAGAAGAAGGGAGGAGCAAAACAGAAAAATGTTTGACCTTTTTAAGAAGCCCCTCTTTACAATATATAGAAAGAATGAGAGAGGGAAGAGAGAGGAAATCCATAATCTACCCCAACCACTTCTAGGTCGCATTTAAAATCATCTCATTATGGCAGAAGCGGCGGATCCTAGCAAAACGGGGGTCATGCCCAATGTGAAGCGGCGAATTGTCCGTTGCATTAAACCGGTTGTTGAAGCGTCACTTTTGGCATTACCACACGTCAGGGACGTTTTCTCAATTTTATTTCTCCAAAATGCACCAAAATGTAAGATTGATCCCATAATCGTGTAGAGAATTTCAACATCTTTCCGTTGATATAAAGAACATGCAAATCTGAGCTCTGGATCGAAAGATATGACGATCTGAAGATTTAGGGCAAAAACAGGCAAAAACAAGTCGGCGGAAAAATATTTGAAATTTCCCTACACTCTGCCACTTGGATGACACGTGGCAGGCATTAATTCACTGAGAAATTCTCTCTCCTCCACCTTTCTGCGGGATTTCCTTTGAAATTTCCTTGTGGGCCCTTAAACTTGGACACGTGGCACTATTTCATTGGTTCGGTCGTGCTTAAAACCTCGCCTTTGACTTCTAGACTTTCTCCCTTGTGACATGTGTCATGATTTGATTGGTATTCGGGTCTGCCGGATTTTCACGTCCACCGCATCCATTTGTCCCGGATGTCCCAGTGCTGTTTGGGACAGAAACTCCTAATCCGCTCGAAATGGGTTTCCTTGTCCCTCATTCGGCCGATGACACGTGGCGTTGCTTGATTGGCTTTCGGCTCCTTCAGCTATCCGTGTCCCACGCGTCCCTTTGTCCCAACTATCAGTCTGAAGTTCCCGTTTGCAGCGAGAATCCAGCTGTTCGTGTCCTTCGTGTACATTTGTTCCAACCGTCCCTGCATGCTCGGGACAAGTTCTTCTGAACCGCCCAAAATGGGCTTCCTTTGCTCTCGGCTGCTTCACCTTTTCGTGTCCTCGCGGCCCAGATGTCCCAACTGTCTGTCGATCTTCTTCTCCTTTGGCCGAACCGGTTTTCCACATCCCACATGTCCCGACAGCCCGGATGTTCCTTTGCGAAAGTTCTTCTTTTCAGCCAAACCGGGTGGTTCGCGTCCTTTGCTTCGCGGGCCGCCTGGAGGCTTTTCAGCCGATCCGCACCTCGATGTCCCAACTGTTCCAAATTTTGTGAGGACTAGGACTTAGCCAATTTTCATGATTTTTCCTGTCCCAAGCTTGATTTTACCACTTTTTTCACCTTTCCTCAGAGCTTGCTCTTTCCTTCTTCGGCCAAGGAGTTAGAAAAAATCTGAGGGGACCTTAGAAACATGATTTTTGCCCTGAATCAATCCATTTTCCCGGGACTTGAGAATTTCGATGCATGTTATCAAATTAACCCTGTGGGGTGAATTTTAGATAACACTCCCCCTCGAAGACATAGAACAATTATGGAATGGTACGGTGGCCCATATGAATGTGGAGGATGATGGTGTTGAGGGTAGAAGTGATGGAATCATTGAATGAACGTAGCATAAATGGGTTATTATGCATGAAATTTGAAGGGATGTGTGATTGGTTGTAAGTGTGGGAGGAGATGACGTTGATGTTGGCATCGCCATCGATCATAACGTGTCAAACACATATATTATCAATATAGATGAATATGAAAAGGGTAGGATTAGGATCATCTGATTGGAGAGGTATAATTTCATCATCGAGAAACCGAGAGTGGATACTTGGTGAGTAGTGGAATGTGTAGAGGAAGTGGATGAATTGTTGAGAGAGGAAACATAGTGAGGGGGTGAAAAAGAGGCCACATGCATTAGGTCGTTAGGTAAAACCTTAATGGATTGTAGAACCTCCATGAGGGCCTATTGATGAGATTCAGAGGTTTGGATGAGGTTGTATAAAGACATTTTTAGAGGGGATTGGTGTAATTTTTTTATCATTGTATGATGGGTGACCCCGTCAGAAATAAGATATGTAGCTCCCAAATAGTGATTTTTGGTGTGGGTGCGGATGGTATATTGGGCACAAGATTGGAAGATGGGATGGTTACTTTCTCCTTTCCTTTGTATTTTTAGGTGTGAGTAGAAATGTTAACCATATTGATATGGGGTGAAAGAGCAGCTAAGTCGTGATATGTATAGTGACAGGATGGGAAATAGAAGGATGAAAAATGTTGTTGCGAAAAGAATTTGGACGTACTAATATTTGGGAGGGGGTTTAGCTAACTCTCTTATGTAGACCATGTTGATCTAAATTTTTGGAGGTAGATAAAAAGGTTGTGGAGGTGGAGATGTGGGTCGCTGAATAGGTAAGGGTTGAGGGTATGTGGTGATTGGTGTGGGTGAAACTAGGTCCTCGTCTAAAAGATCATTGTCATCAAAATTTTCTTCAGGAGGACATAGTTGGAGGAGAACGGTTTTAAGAGCCTTATAATTTTCTACATCATGTCCTAGCACACGATGGTAGGTGTAATTTTGGTCTCATCAAACCCTTTTGGTTTGGGTTTGAGTGGGTCGTAAGGTCTAAGTGGTGGTAATGTGATGACAAAGGTCTCTAAAAGGTTGGCTAAAATGTTGGCGTAAGACCCTACCAATGGATCACAGTGTGAAGTGAGTGTGGGTTTGGGTTGAAGTGTGGGTGATTTTGGTGTGTGAGGTGCTATGGAGGTGGAATTGGAGGTGGGATAGGTTTGACCACCAGTTTGGTAGGTGGTACTATTTTAGGCTTGGGTTGTACCTTCTTGGGTAAAGGCATAGTAGATGAACTAGCAATGGAAGGTGTTGTAGGCTTAACTACCTCTTTGGAGGGTAGTGGGTTTTTCAATTTTGGTTGCACCTTCTTGGGTAAAGGTGAGGAAGGAGTACATGATGTAGAAGGGAAAGCGGATGGTGGCAAGAGGATGGGTTAGCCAAGGTGATAAAGGAGGCGGTGAAGGTTGTTGGTAAAGGAAAGGTGGAAGGTATGGGTTGAAGAGAAGGAAATCTCATAGGTAGTGATGAGGCTATTGTTGGTGGTGGGGGTATAGGTGGTAAGAAAGATGTGGGTGATGGAGAAGGTGTATGTTGTGCAGGTAAGTTGGGTGTAATAAAGGATCATGATGAAGAGGTGGGCTACTACGCTTTTGATTTTCCTTGGGTAAGAGGTTGCTTGACCAAGGTAGATGGGTGAGGCCCTAGGATAGATGGAAGGGGTGAAGGTGACAAAGGTGTAGTGGGTGAAATTGGTGTGTGCAGCCTAAAAGGTTGGGTCTTCCTTTTAGGTGGAGGAATGGTTTTGCATGGGATGTGGAAGATGCGGCTAAGTCTAATTTTACAAGAGGGTGGATTAGGATTGATGTCAACATGACACCCAATGTGGTGATGGTTATAGACATAGGGGAAGGTGTAGGTACATGTAGGTTCTTAGGCATAGGAATAGGTTTGGTTGTTGGTAAAGGTTTGGATGTAGGTGAGGGTGATGAAGAAGAGGTCATTTCAATAGGCATGGTTATGATTGATTGGTTTTCTTGAAATACAGTTGGATAAATCATGGAGGTATAAGTAAGTGACATTTGCATTTGGGTTGAAAAGGGTAACTGAAGGCATCTCCAAAACATGGAATTATCAACATAATCCAAGTGGTCAGATGGGTGAGAAAATGACACTGTTGTAAGAGGATATGTCATTGGTTTAGTGGTAATCCTTGTAAAATATGTCTATGAGACAAGGAACTAGTTGGCTTCGGACTATGTGGGTAAGAGAGCTGAGAGCATATCAACGGGATCCTGGAATGCTAATGGAGAATTTTCACCAATAGGCAGTGGTGCATCTAAAGGATCCCCTATGGATAGGGGATATGGAATGTGGGATGAGGTAGATTACTCTTTCCGTGGAGAAGAAAGTGAGGATGACTCTCCCGTGGGTAGGAGATTCAATACCATTGGTTGTTCATTTAGTTGCGAGGTAGGTGGTGAAACGACATCGAAAGAAATTATGGACTCCTCCATGGATGAAGGGGGAAATGAAGGGAATCCTCTCCGGGTAAAAGAATGGATGAGGTAGGCTCCTCTATGGGTAAAGGATCTCGTGTTATAATCTCCTTGATAGAGGGAATAGGAGGAAATTGAGTAAGGGTTGGTATGACTTGAAAACAACGTGGACTTCACGGGCATTACCTTGTCATTGGTTGAAGGTTCACTACTTTGGTTATATGATGGGATATTATTAGGGAATGGCTTCTTAAATATGTGTAAATTTTTATTTTCTAGTGCGTTCGTGTTGTCCAAGACAAGATCTCCATTATCTAACATTTCCTAGACAATGTTTTTGAAGGTTATACAATTACCATCACTATGGCCTTTGACATGATGATAGTTACAATAGTCATGTTCCTTATACAATACGAGACATAGGATAAGTGGGGTTCAAACTGGTATGTGGTTTGATAGGTGGAAGAGTAATGACTTTGGCCTTAAGGATTTTTCTAATACTGAAGAATAAGGCTCCCCTATTAGAGTGTACTTTCATTGTTCCCGTCTGAACTAAAAAGTTTGAATGGGAGAAATATTGGAGGAAGGTTTTTCTTTGTTAGATGGGTGAGATGGGCCAGCTTTGAGAACTACTACATTAGAAGATCCTTTGGCTTTTGAATAATTTTTTGGGGCTTTGAAGAAGAGAGTTCTCATTTGATTTAAATGTGGCATTTTTGTTACATAATTGAATTTTCTTCTCTTCAATGGCACAAATTTCAAATTTTAGTGCCATGGTAAATTCCTCATCGAAGGTATGGAAGGTTTGTACTTAGAGAGTTGGTGAGATGTACTGCACAAGCTCTAGTGAAAAACTCTATAAGATCAGTTTGAGGTAGCTGGAATGTTAACTAGTTGATGTGGCTTCACCGATGAGCGAAGAAATCTACGATAGATTCATTGTCGTATTGTCATGTTGAGTATAGGTAGGTCATGGTGAATTTCTTGATGACATTGATTGAAAAATGGTCCAAGAAGGCTTGAGCCACTTGGTTAAATGAGTAAATGGAATGTCTGGGTAAACCACTATACCAATCTAATGCGGGTCTTGTCAAGGACATGGGGAATGTTTGTAGGAGTAAAGCATCATCATGGGCGATTAGATAACACCCATGTTTGAATGACCGCAAGTGTTGCTTGTGGGTCCTCTTTACTATTGAAATGGTTGAATTTGGGCATTTCCCAATGCACAGGGTATGGGTAAATGGGAATAGATGGATGAATAGGCTCATTATAGATTTCATCATAAGTTAAGGAGTTGTGAGAGCCAGAAACTAATGCTTCTAATGTTTGCATCTTTTCCATCATCATCTTAATGAGGTTATTGGTAGGTTGTGATGAATGGGTGCCCCCTGCAGTATAAGGGGGTTGATGATGAATGTATGATGTGGATGGCATTCCAGAATATGGTGGTGCCGAATATAAGAACTATGAAGGGGGAATAGATGTAGGTGGTAAATATCTTGAATAGGTGATAGACAAGATTGGGGGTTGTTAGTGATATGTGTAAGTAGGTGGGGTAGGTGTAACGAATCTTGTGGTAATTGGAGGTAACGACTATGGGATGAAGAGGACAATGTTTTGGAATGGAGTATGGTTTGACACCGTGGGTGGTTGCAGTAATGCAACATGTATATATGAGGTGAAGGGTGTAAATGGGGCTATGCTCAAGGTGGTTCAAGAAGGAATTTTCGACACCATAGGAGGAACTAATGTCAATGTTACGATAGATGCCATAGGTGTGGCAGGTATAAATAATGGGGGTCCATTTGAGACACTACAAAGTGCTAAGGTGGAAGAGGGTAATGTCAAGCTAGTGGTAGCTGATGCGAAGTGGGGGTGAGGGCGGGAGGGATGGACACATACATGTCATAGACCAACCTGTCCTCATGAGTTCCTAGTAGATGAATGAGTGATATAGTATTGTAAGGAAGTGATATTCTACTCAAGGAGTCTTGCGAACTCCTCATGGCTAGTATTAATGATAATGGAATGAGTTGGATCCATAGGTGACAGGATGGAAGGCAATGATGGGATAGTCGAGAAGTGGTGAAGGATAACATGAAACACAAGGGTGTTGGCTTGGCTATGAGTCAAAACTATGTGAGTTAGCGTAAACCTAGTAATATGTTTTCTGTAAATGACAAAAAAATAGCAAAAATGGAGAAAAATAGATTCAGGAGGTGAAACTAGTCGTTGTTTTAATTAAAAATTAAAACACAGGAACTAATGGTGGTTATATTAACCAATGATGGTGACAAGGTGACCAATTTTAGTTAGGTTAACCGATGGGTTCTTGTGGAAAATCAGCGATTTGCAAATGAGGCAAGAACTGATGAAAATGAAGTAAAGAAATTGTATTTGACTATGATTTTAAAATTATGGGGGTATGATGATGATATGAGACCTTCAAAAAGAATAGAAGATTTGATGAGTGTTGTTTTTTGTAAAATGGCCAAAAACATGGAAACTGACAATGGTTAGATAAACTGATGGTGGTCCGGTGTAAACCGATGATGGTCATTGGACCGATGCTAATTCTTATGAAATTTGAAAAAATAAAGAAAAATTGATTTTGTGACTTAAGTCAAATGGAATATCAACCCAAAAAATATGAGTATGATAGTGATGGACCATGAAACACTTATAAATAGTCAAAATACACCAACTATGATGGTAAAGTGTGAAAGGAAGAAGAAAATGAAGAACGTGACCTCACAACTCAAAACACAACTCAAGAAAAAGCTAAGAAAAACACAAAATCCTATAAGTGAATTTTATGTTTTAGCTTATGCTATTTAAGACTGAATTGTGAATAGAACATAGTTTTTTTGGTTGGAAATAAGGTGTCCTACGAAGAGGCAAGATCTAAGGGTGGTTTTAGGTTATGTTTTGGTGGGGCGGTCCTTTCTCTGAGATAATGACTAGATAGAGAAACCAGTTGGGTGCCCACTGTCAATCCTCTAATCATGTGATCATTGAAAACTTCTTCCAAGTAAGGTGTTGTTTAAGAAGATGTGTAAATTATGTTTGTGTAGTTTGGCAAAGAGAGAGAAGAGAAAGTGCTCTATGATTCAATTATGTTAACCATCAATTGGGCATGAATTCTAGCGTATAGGTTGCCCTTAGTTTTAATGTGAGATAAAAATGCAAGCATAGAAGTATGAAATGCAAGTATTTTAGAACCCAAATCAAAATGTGATATTTGATGTAAACAAAGAGTGAATAGGAAAGAGAATGACTTTCACTAATGCAAATGCAAGAAGAAAAAGAATGATTCTTTTTAGTCCCAAAATAAAAATTTCACTTAGATAAATAGAAGAGAGAGAAGATTCCCATGGATATAATTTGATGTTATTTTCCTTTTGAAAAGAAACAAACATACAAATAGTTCCCTCGAATTATTAATAAATGCAAGGAACCCCGGATGGGTCCCACCAGGCGTGCCAAAATGTTTCACCAGATTCTTAGTAAATTAATGAAATAGATAAGAGGTAGTAGGCAAGGAGGAATACCTATTGTGATGTCGGATTCAAGGTTTTGCGTGCATTTTTATTTCCTGATCCAAGTTGATTGCGTGAGCTTCCTTTTGGCTAGGAGGAACTACCTGAAATGCAAAACAAGACCACAAAACATAGTTAATAGCAAAAGGTTAGTGGATTTCCTAGTGTGATCTAGATCCAGGAAGCGTGATACTTCCTCGATGGTTGTCAATCCACTAATATATATAATTTAATATAAAATAAATAAACATGCAAACAAACAAGTCTAATGCTAGTACTCCGATTTAGGTATCTCAGATTACTATCAATGTTAATCTAATTAAATGCTTTGATAATTAAATTGGTGAAGGTCTTGGGTCAGGTTGCAGGATGGGTAGGTGGTTTAGAGGTCACAGGAAGGGTTTGGGTAAGACTTGGTGGAGTTTGGGCTTGATTTGGGTGATTGGGGAGCTTGCTAGTCTGAGGTAGTTTTTCAAGACATAGAGACCGATGTCGGTTAGGGTGTGACCGACGATAGTTTATCTATGATTGATACCAATTAGGGATAACTTATCTTGGTTTCGTGGGAATAGCTGAATGTCAAAAACATGGGTCTAGGTTCTCTCTGTGTCTACACAGAGAGATGTGGATGTTTGTGGTGAGGTTGCAGGTAGGGTATCTAGCTTTGGTGAGGTTTTGTGAGGTTTTTGGGGTGTTAAGGTCAATTTAGTAAAAGTAGAACAAGAGATATAGTGGCGATGTCGTTTTGGTGACTAATGTCGAGAGAGCGAGAAATTGATGACGGTTAAGGTAATCAGCATCGATAGGGGAAATTTGGTGAAAGTTGATTAATGGTGGTTTTAGGATTCCATTTGATTGTATAGAGAATGAAGAGGGACTATTTGGGTTCATAATAAGGTGATAAAAACTCGTAAAGGTGTAAAAGGTTAGGAATAAAGAGTCGGAAGTTTATGATGAGTGGATAAGGATATGGGATGGAAAGAGGGGATGGCGGAATACAAGGAATAACAAGATCTAATAACAAAATGATAAATAACCTAATGAGTAAGTACATAAATGATATAAAATCAAAATCACTTACTTGTTCCTGTAAGCCTAGTGAGTGAAGGAAGGTTATGGTCGATCTGTGAACTCGGTGGTCGAGTGTTGCGACAATGTTTCACATAGTGTTACCGTGAATGTCAATGCTTTTAGACTAGTCATGGTACTTGTTTTGGCCTTTGGTTTGATGTATTATGTCATCGTGATGCTTGTGAAAACTCTGGTTTACACTTAAATGTAGATAGC